>CM065378.1:56647500-56857500 GCA_033060915.1 Euryodendron excelsum
ATGTGATATTTGACATGCAAGCAACACAATTATTCGAACAAGATTGGAGATCATGCTCAACCAAAATCTGCGTAGGTGAAAAAGGTAAGTCCTCAATATGCTTAGGGGATTCTTCAACATCTACGTCATTACATGCAGCCACATCACCTTGCTGCATTGATTTTGGGAAGAACTCCCACAGGTTAATAGGAGTGTGTGGTTTTTGGACATATGCATCCTTTGGTAATGCCAACGTTACCTTCTTAGCCTTTCTCTTATTTTGTTGCTTCCTTGCCTTGGGCTTAGCAGAAGCACGGTTTGATTACATGTGTTGAGAACGACATGGCTTTGGATTTCTTTTCCTTCTACGGGTGACGAGAGTCCATCCTTCGTCATCTGAGGTAGCCGACTCGATCACATTATCATCATTGCCCCCATTTGTGGATGGCTGAACTGGAGGAGCAGGTGATGGGCAGTTAACTAGGCTAATTGATCCAAATTGAACCTCTAATTTGGGTGATGTAGGGATCTGTCTTTCAAGTCTTTGAGTTCCTCCATTGAGGACTATGGGGTCAAAGGACCCAAAGACAATGGCAGTTTGATTTGTCGCTACCACTTCCTTTTCTTCTTCCAACATAATCTTCCCTTGGCTAGCTAATCCGAAGATTTTTTCCTTCAGAACGAAACAACGTTGGGTTGAATGGCTGACCAAACAATGGTACTTACAGTAGTTCGGGTCATTAACCTTCCCAGCTTCCTCAGGTTGCTTCATCTTTGGGAGCTCAATAACATTCAATTCTAATAGTTGATCAAGCATTTTAGGGACTTCAGCATCAAGAAAAGGGTACTCCTTAGCTTGCATTTCTTGTAATGTAAGTTTTTTCCTCCACTTAGCTTGAGTAGAATCAGTTTTCTCTACTTCTTTCTTCTTAGACTGAGTAGAGATTTTGACTGGTGCCGTGATTATACTCATGGATTCTTTAGTATTTGGTTTAGAGAAAGACTTGTTGCCCCTTTTTCGATTGTCAGGTTTATTTTCTCCTCTATGATGATCTTTGAAAGGTGGCCCTTGACTTCTATTTGCAGCAATGCTAAGCTCCATATCATGAGCTCGCGTTGCCAATTCTTCAAAGGTTTTGGACTTAATTCCTTGAAGAATATAACATAGCCCCCATTGCATGCCTTGGATGCACATCTTAATTGCAGAAGTCTCGCACAACCTATCCTTGCAGTTAAGGCTCAGGTTTCTCTAGCGGTTGATGTAGTCAACGACTGGTTCGTCTTTCCATTGGCGAGAACTGGTAAGCTCGATTATACTAACAGTACGATGAGTATTGTAGAAACGACTCAAAAACTCTTGTTCTAACTACTCCTAACTATCAATTGTGCGAGACTCAAGGTCACAATACCAATCAAAAGCGTTGCCCTTGAGTGTGGGAACGAATTGTTTGACGAGAAGATCTCCATCAGTTCCAGCATTGTTGCATGTTTCCACAAAATGGGCAACATGTTGTTTTGGATTACCTTTGCCATCAAATTGTTGGAACTTCAGTGGTTGGTAACCAACCGGCATCTTTAGCTGATCGATCCTTTGAGTGTAGGCTTGGCGTAAGTGAGAGAAGATTTCAGAGTCCCCTCGTACTTATCCTTAATAGCTCCTAGGATGATCTCCTTTAGTTGGTCGACAGGGATTGATCCATCAACCGAAACTTTTAAGTTATTCTGGGTCTCTTGTTGTTTGGCAGAAGACTCAGTAACATCTTGTAATTTTGGAGGGTTGTCAGCAGCTCGGTTCGACTCTCCCAGACTCTCTATCTTGTTTATCATGGACGCCATTTGGACATCACGATCTTCCACCGTTTTGCATAGTGCCTCAACAGTTTTTGTTAAGGCAGCAAGTTGTTCCTCCATGGCAAGAGCGTTTATTGTCATGACAGTCATAGCAACAGAGCTGAAAGAACCAGTAGAGACATTCGGTAGGTTGAGCTTTGACCGGGGAGTACCAGAAGATGAACTAGAGTCAAAGCTAGTTACATCCTCAATCTCTTTACCATCGTGTTGAGGCTTTGAAGCAGAGTTTGTAGACATTAAAGGCTGTGAGAAAGCCTCTTCCAGCATTGCAGCAGTGTCTTTTGCCCCCAGTGCAATAGTTTCTCCTTTGCCTTCTAGAAGGTCCGAGAAAGTTGTTGATGTCTTTGGTAAATTCGAACCAAAAACAGGAATTGGTTTAGGAAGAAGCGAGTTTCGAGCTAATGTCTCAGCAACAGCCTTTGCCTTGCTTCGAGTTATTGGACCGAAACTTTGAGTGCCCGAGCTAGTGTGAAAAGTTGCTAAAGATTTAGAGCCTCCAGCCTTGCTTTGAGTAACCTTAGAATTGTCCTTCTTAGGGGCCATTGCGAAGTTGTTTGGATTTGCTTGTCGAAGAGGAGAGATAAGAGGCAAAGAAGGTCCCATCGGGCGTGCCAGAAATTTGTACACACAAATTTCTTGTCTAATATAATAAGACAAAAAATCATAGTAACAAATTGATTTTATTGCTTTTAAATGAGCGGATTACAATCTCTAAAATAATTGCTAATCAAAGAAATTAATTCTCTAATTCTTCTCTTCTAGAACGTTGACTCGAGGGCTTGAAGTTTGATCCTGAATCACTCATCGTGTTCTTCGCCAATTTATGCGAACAAGATGATTGAAGGAGAAAGTTCTTTAGGACTTTGATGCTCGATCTGCAGAGCTCTCTCTTGCTTGTGTAGGCAGAAATCTTGTCTTCTGTATGTCCTCCTCTTTGAAGAGTCACCCTCTATTTATAGTTGAGGGTGGAGAATTTTGATAAGCTTGAACTTCTTCATGATAATTATCTCTATTTAATTTTTAAAAGATAATAATCAATGAGAATATTTATAGACACGTGTCCAACTTTAACTGGAGAAAATATGTGTCTTCTTTCTTGTATGTCCCATTTGAACAAGTGGCGCACTTTGATTGGCTTAAAACTTGTCATTTAAGGGATGTATCATTCTGACACGTGGCGGCATTTTATTCGCCCCGTCTTGCAGGCTTTGACACGTGGCAATGTTTGATCAGTTAGGATTTGTGACTTTATAAAATACTTGGCAACTTCTGATTGGCTAAATTTTGCGTGTCTACACAGAGATAGAGAGAAAAAGAAGAAGAGAGAAAGAACCCTAAAATAGAATCTTTGTATCACAAGGCATTGTATCGATTTAATAAAATAGTTTATTACATTGAGAAAAAGTCTCTATATATAAGCTTTAAAGGAGAGGTGAACAAGTAATAGAATATAGAAAATTGATACATATGAAAACTAGCTAGCTAGTAAATCGAAGAACTAGAAAACTATATTAATATAGTTTAGTATCTCCCTCAAACTCAAGTAGATAAGATGAAGACCAACTTGAGTTTGGAAACCATGACATGAAAACAAACACAAATAATCCCACGAAAAATTTAACAGGCTAAAAGAACTTCGAAGATGAGAGAGGAGCTAGGAGATCCAAAGAAGCTCGAGCTAGAGAGGAGTAGATGATTCAAAGAGGTTTAGTAATTAGGCACGCAAGGCATGTGGAGAAGAACTACGACATGTGTAAGTATATAGCAAAGTAAGGTTGTTTTCGACTAGAGCAATAGATGAAAGGTTTATTGATTAGAAGCCAGAGTTCGACACTTAAAGTAGATGCGTACTGAGATAGATAAGGGGTTTATTAATTGAAAATCAACATTCGGCACTTAAAATAGATGCATACTGGGATGAATGAAGAGCTCATTGATTGAAAGTTTAGAATTGGCATGTATGGTATAGGTACATTGAGATGGTTGAAATTGTGATAAGTGAAGGGGTGACTTCAAGATTGATTGCAGAATGTTAGTGTATGATTACTTTGAAAAGAGGCCTGTAGTCAATAGCTCCAATGCCATGGTGGTTCGGCTAGGGAAGTGGTGCCACGGTGTACGGTAGAGGTGGTTTCTAAACATGGAAAGGAGTGAGATTTAGGAAAGAGATAGAAGTTGCAGTGAGGTGCTTTCTTTGTCTTTTATTGACTTTAGGAAAGACATAAAATTTAGATATCATGTTAAAATAATAAATAAAATAAAAAAGATAGAAAGAAGAAGAAAAAGAAAAGACAAGAACTCTATAACAGAATATTTGTATTATAATACATTATATTGATTTATTAAAATAGTCTATTATATTAAGAAAGAGCACCTATACATAAACCTAAAAGAAGTGATGAACAGTAACCAAAAAAGGAAAAAGAAATGAACACGTAAAAAACTAGATAACTACAAAATAGTAGAATTACAAAACTACATTTATATATTTTAACAATAAGCATGTTTTTTCTTGGTTAAATGTTTTCGGTCATTCATTTGCCTCAGTGAATCTACAATCTATTTATACTATATATTATAACAAAATGTGATCAGGTCATTGAGCTTAAAAGTCTTGATTCATTTTTCTCAAGTTTTTAAACTTAAAAAATAACAGAAATACACATGTCATGAACTCATTGGTCATTTAATTAACATTGTAAGAAATTAATTGAAAAATTAATATAATAACTAAATCTAATAGACTTCTAAATTAATATTCAAAATTAATATTAAATTGAAATTAACTAAATCTAATAGACTTTCTATATTTTTTCAAGAAACTTTGAACATTCAAATTAATATTCAAAATATACATAAATGTTTTGTTATTATTTTTTAAAATCAATATGATAACTAAATCAAATAGACTTCCTAAATTCCTAAAGTATGTTGTCTTTCCAAAATATTCTAACTTCCTTACAATTTAATTTTTTCCTGAATTCATATCTATGTACATTTAAATTTTTTAATGGATACAGAAATACGTTGTTGTTAGGTTTTTAAAGTTGAAAGACTCAATCTAATTTTCTTAATTTTTAAGTATTAATATTACAAGTGTTATATTAGTATTGGTCTAATTAGAAACTTTATCTTTCATTCATGATTAGTAAATTTTTAAAAAAACTTAGTTAAATCTCCTATTATTTTATAATTTTTTACATCAATTTTAAAAAATACTAGAATTCTATTTTAATTTTTCTTAAAATTCTTCTTTTATAATTTTAGAAAGATCTTCCTTTAATTAAGAAATGTGAAATTTTGTATTCAAATTCATTTAATTTATCTTTTTAGAAGGATAAAATTTATATTTTATATCTGTTAGGAGGTCTTTGAATTGAAAATTTAAATCTATTTTTATCAAAATTTTAAATTTTTAAAAATATAAAATATATGTGTCACACTATTATTTATTCTATCAAAATTTTTGTTTCTTTCTTCTAAATTTTGTAAAAACAATCCATTAATTGATATAGCAGGATTGATAAATTTCCTTTAATTATGAACATTTCTTAAAAATCTTTCCTTACTAAAATGTCTGAAATAGAACACATGTTAACTTTTTTTTTTTTTTGAATAAAACGAATAATTTGAATAAAATAAAATGAGTAAACCTATAATAAAATTATTTATTCTTTTACTCTTAATTTTTTTCCTAATAAACTGTACACAAATATAGGTGACAATACTCCAAGTGAGCCAGATATTAAAAATTTACATATCTACATATTCTGTTAAAGTCATATATAATTTTTGTTCCCTCCTTTGTGTTGACTCTTTACTCATGAATAATTTTAGAAATCATCATGTGCCCAGATAACAAGGGGTTCTTATTATCTGATTTAGAAAAAAGCTTTGGACATAATATTTTCCAAATATGTATATAAAAACATATTAGAGATAATAATATGATTAAAACCTATTCAATTACAATATGATCAGGTATAACCCTAATTTAAATGTGACATGTATAACCCAATTAATTAGTTTTCTATGACGTTTAATGTTCTATACTGGCCATTTAATTAAGATCTATTCATGTAAAAATGAACATGCATAATATTTAACGTACCATGAGCCTAGCACACTCAAATCTTATTAAATCATTATTTATATTCGTAAAATTTTACAAAACATTAAATGCCAACATGTTTTAAGGAAAAAGTTTATTTTTAAACTATTTTTTTCTTTTTTATTCCCCTGCATAGCACGAATTCACTACTAGTATATATTATAACAATATATTAAGAAATCTTTGAGCCTTAAACTCTCAATCCAATTTTTACAGAATTTTTATTTTTTGTAATATTAGAATACAACATATTGCAATTTGATTGGTTAGCCTAAAAACTCTCATCAATAGAATTATATATAGTACATATATGGACCTTTAATTCCTATTATATATTTCCTAAAGTCACTCCATTAAAATTTTTAAAAATTAAAATTTGATAATATTAGTATAACATTGTTACAATTTGATTGGTTAAAAAATATAATTTTGTCATACTTTCCTAAATTCTTACATTTTTTTTTCAAAATTCAAAATATTATATATATCCTAAAGTCACTCTCTTAAATTTCTGAAAGTTAATTTTTTTGGTAATATTGACATAACACTTATTACTTTAACAATAAATTTTGAAAATTATTATATTTTTCACACTAATATAATGTGCATTTGTATGTATCTATCTATAGTAATAAGTTATTGAGTCTTTAACATTGAAAGACTCAATGGAATTTTTCTAGTTTTTTAAAATTTGTAATTACTAATGCTACATGTGTTATAATAGTATAGGTTTAACCATAAAATATAAAAAAATTTACTTTTTTCTTGATTTATACATCTTTACTAAAATCACATCTTATTTTAAAATTTTTACATAAAATTCAAAATATTAGAAGACCTATTTATAGATTTTCTTAGGTTTTTCCCTTATAATTTTAAAAAGTCTTTCATTTAATTCAAAATTGTGGAATTTTCTATTCAAATCCCTTTAATTTTGTTAAGGAGGACAAATCTATCTACACTATTTATTATAGCAATTAGTTGTTGGGTCAACTTTTTAAAATTTTAAATAATAATATTACATATCTCGTAATAGTATTAATCTAACCGTAAAATATAGAAATTTTTACCTTCTATTCATAATTAGTAAATATTTACTAAAGCTCAAGTAATCGATATAAATCAAATCTCCTTAACTTAAAATTTTAAATTCTTTTTTAGGTTGTAGTTATATGTGCATTATTAAAATGTAATTATTAAATAAATCATCTAAACATTTGTAATGTATATACTTTGTTAATGTAGTCTCTTTGAAAGATTTTAAGGCAAAAAGCAAAAAAATAGTTTAGAATATTCATAATAAAACTTAGTTTCTTAGTGCAGGTTAAGATTTTTTTTTTATTGCAATCAACTTTTAATATTTTATTTTAAAACTATATTACCTATTGTAATTTAGTTTAATCATATTATTAACAAATAAATTGATAATTTATTTTTTTATAAATTTTTTATATTTAATATATATTATTTTAATTTTGTGCATAGCACAAATTCATTACCCGTGTGTGTATATATATGTAACTTCAGCCTCAGTTTGTCTACCCCATAGTTTCATTCTATTTTTTACTCCGGTCTAATACTGTTTGAGTTTTCAGGGTCCAATGTACTTTTTCGCAACGAAACAAATCCCTTGAATCGTTTGTCTCTTTTCTTTTGCAATAAAAGGGCACATCTGGTCCATAGCTAGTAGCTACAATTACAACAGGATGAAGAATAATGCTTTGCAATTAGAGAAGGTAAAAAAAAATTATATATAAAATGATGTTAGTGAATTGTAACTTGTCACTTTTAAATAAAGCACCAAAACTATAGTATTTAACTACAAATTGCTACAACTATATTATATTAGTGAAGAATTTTGTGTCAGTATTTAACGTTAATTAAAAGATGATAATCCTTATATTTGGAGAATTAACAATGCCATCGATTTAAAAAAATTTCAATGCATGGATAAAACTTTTTTAAAACATCTTATATATATATAGTTTTATTAAAATATTTTCCAATGCTTATTTGAACTATCACAATGTATGTAAATTAAAAATTAATTTCAAATTATTTTTACACTCTGTTTGAATCCGAATTTTCAATCGAAAAAGAAAAATGTAAAAGAAAATTAAACAAAGTGAAAGAATAATTTTGTTCTATTTTTCATCACGTTTTTTTTCTTTTACTTTTTTAGCTGAAAATCTGAATTTCAAACAACTGCTATAAGCAACTCTTTAAATGATATGTTGATTAACCGTATTCTAAAACATAAAATAAAAAACCATTAGCTATATCGATAATAAATTATATGCAGTGAGTATCCATTATAAATTCGTTAGGTGTAACTGTGAACCTCAAACTTACGTAATCACACACAAACAGAGACTGAGTCCAAGTCTTCTACCAAACAAAGAAAAAGAGAAAAACATGATGGTTGAAGTTAATTTTTATGTTTCTTATTTTAATTTGTTTTGGGTTGCCGTTGCAAGGATGGAGCTGTAATCAATTGTAATTAGGCCCACTCTTTTCTTTTTATTTAATTATTTTTTTTGTAATAAAGATACTGAAACGGTGTTCCATTACTTCTCCAAATGTTGCTTTGCTCAAGAAGTATGGCAAGAGAGACATCTTTCCTTTATAAAGCAATTGAGATCTGCTCAAAAAATTTTACAGTGGGCTATGGATGTTTATAATCAGAATGCAAAAAAGTTGGGGGCTTTTATTACTGTTTGCTGGAGCATTTGGTAGAATCAAAATAAAATGGCTTTCAACCAAAGGTTCAGAACTGCCAGTGACATTGCCAGGTATGCTGGTGACCACTTTCAGGCCTTTGTTCAAGCCCAAGAACGGTCAAGTATCCCTATTATTCAAGAGGTTAATTGCACATAACTGCCCCCAATTGATGGTGTTTTTAATATGAATTTTGATGGAGCCAAGTTCAAAAATTATGATGCACCAGGTGTAGAGTGGTGGTTCGTAACCATAAGAGGGAAGTCCTAGCTTCTATGATAGAAAAAAACTTAGTTTATAGATAATGTTGACTGCATTTTACACTGAAATTAGGACTAAACGCTATTGAGATGGAAGGTGACTCGCTGACAATTACCAAAGCTATTCGGGGTTCAATTTATCATCTCTTTACCTTTGACCACATCAATTATGCAGCTTGTTAGTCATCTAAGTATTTTAAAATTTTTAATGCATCTCACATATCGCATCAAAAAAATAGAGTTGTCGATTGTTTAGTCGAATGGCATATAATTTTAAATTTCAATGATTATGAATGAAAGAGGTTCCAGCTTCCCTACTCCTTTTAGTTTCTTGTGAAGCTGTTACTTATTGTAAGCCTCTTAGAGCCTTTCCAATTAATAATTAGGCCAACTGTTAATGGGCCATTAATGCAAACCCAGAAATTTTATGTACGGACAAATTACATACATACATACATAAAATTGGATTTATTGGAAGGTGAGACAGAATTCCTCGTATTTTAGAAATTACACTGGCCTCACTTGTTTTTAAAATTTTATAACACATTTTTTCTCCTGTCAATAGCAGCGTTAGTTGACTAACGGAAATTAACGAGGTCAAATGTAAAACTTTTTTAATTTCTTAAATTACACTTGATAATAAAATCATTAAGAATCAAATTAATTAAGTCAATATGGATCCGTTTAGTAACGCTGTTAATTTTTATTTTTTGTTGTGTATTTTTACTGTGTATTTTTTTTAGATTTGGTGATAAGCATTTATAAGTTATCAATAGTGTTAGACCAATATTTTAGTGACAGAGAATACACCTATTTTAATATTTTTAATTCTCTTTTATCGAATTTTGTAAAAAATTAAAAAAAAAAAAATAAACCAACGTCGTTTTTTGTTTTTTTTTAAAACATAAACGTTACCGAAGGAGCCTGTTTCTTCACTCTCAAGATCACCAGTCCTCTTCCCTCCCTCTCTTTCCACCATCACAAATTCCCAATCGTTGGCCCAACCTCCATTGGCAAAACATAGCCATGCCCTTAACCTCCGTTGCCGAGCTATCTTCATTGAACCCTCACCACAAAACCAGTAGTCTATTTCCAAGATCCATACACAAACATGGATTTATACACACACCCCTACATATACAAACACATAAAAACCCTCCAAATTCATCAAACAAATCCTCCATTAAAAATCATCTCAGATTGCACAAATACTCCACTAAAATCCTATCAAATTATACAAACTCAGCACCGGTCACCACCATCATCATTGTCGAAACCCACAACCCCATATTCATCTCCATAACCACAACCCCCCATCATGATTGCCGAATCCCACACCCCCAACTTCATATTAGCAAAAACCCCTCACCCAATAACCCCCACTTTACATATGCCTATACATCTACAAAGATTGAGATTAGATTCATGTGTTGTGGAGTTGATGGCAGCGGATGGTGGTTTGGAGCCTGTGGGTTTTCGGCTGTGGTGGTTGGTAATGGCTCGTGGGACTGCTATTTTTCGCCACTGTTAGTGCCGAAGACCAGACCTGATCAAATCGGATTCGGCTTGGTTTGAGGGATTGAGGAGGTGGGTGGGTGGGTGGGTGGTGGGCTCGGATGGTGATGGGGCAGATTTTTCTACCCCTCCGCAGCCTCACGGTACTTGAATTAGATACTGTTCGACTAGATTTTGGGAAATTTGCTTCAAATCTCAACTCTTTTTTTTTTTGGTTAACAGTGCGTGCACTAATTGTGTCTGTTTGTGTGTCCCTTGTGCAATTTTATGGACTAAAACAATCAAAAGCCAGCGAGTTAGTATAAGCAGTTGAAGTTTTTTTTTTTTTGTCCTTGGTGTAGCGGACGTATAGTCACACACACACACACACACACACTTGAAATAGTGAATTTTTTTTTTTTTTGGTTTTTCTTGGTCCTTTACAAATCTTACTGATATTCATATTTTTGTTTTAAAATCCCATATATTGCGCTTAAAATAGTTTTGGTTGAGCTTTCATAAACTTACAAACACCACTAAATTTTAGAATGTTTTTAAATCGGTGTCTGGAGAAACAATAGAAGTTTCAATTTTTTGGTACAAAGTACTTGAAGTTTCTACCGTTGCAAATTCACTACTATAAATTTTAAATACTTAATTACAGTTTACCTAATATCTCCTTACTCCTAACCAGAAAAATAAAAGCTATGAAAAAAAAACAAAAAAACAGAGAGAGAGGGAGGATGTAGTTTCATTTAGATCTCGAGAACTTTGCTTAAAAAGGGAGAAAAAAAAAAGAAAAAAAAAAACAGGTCTGAGGTGACCTTATATAAATTTTGAATACATAATTTACCATTATGTCTTACTATTGTAGGTATGTGAAAGAGAACAATCAGATATTCATGCTTGGTATATGGTACGTGGAAGGCTTGTATTTTGTTAATATGGAAGTCCATGGTGTTCACACTTTAGGTTTAGTTAAGTCATTGTTTACTAATTTCCTGACGCAGACTTTAGGCCAATGGCCTCGTTTGGGGTCATCGCGCGTTTATTAACTTACTATTGCCGTTAACCTTTCAGTTAATCTAAAGGTCAAGCATAATACAATGTTGAAAATCGTATGAATTAGAACAGCTTCAATCCTATTTTCTATTTTGAGTCACAAAATTATAAAATGTTACAATCTCTATTTTAAAGGATTATTTTTAGAAAACAATTTTAACTTTACTCTATATTTTAGCTAATTATTCTAACTAACTTTTATATTTAAAAAAAAAATATTACATGGTATGTCATGTCATCTTTGTACTAGTGACGTGGCAGAATGATGCCATATGCCACGTCATAAAAAAGTAAAAATAGTTTAACATTGTTAATTAAAAGTGTCACATCATCAAAAAGTAAAAATGACCAAATTTTTTCGATCATTTTTAACTAAAAAATTAGAACTGTTATATTTTTAAAAGCCAAATAATTTTTTTTTAAATATTAAAGGTCATAATTAAAATTTGTTCCTTTATTCAAAAGGGTGGTTTAATACCCATCTTGTATTGAATCCATCTATCCACACGTAAAACAACAAAATTGACAACCTCAACATGATGATAACCAACAATTAATAACTAGCGCATGGTTAGATAAAATGTCAGTTCAACACAAAAAAGCGAGAACCGTCTTTCAAATCTCAGAGCCAATGTTCGTTTATTTCCCTTTTAACATTCAATACATTCTTTTAAAGTATCAATACTCAGTATAACTACAGCTTCACAATTCCAGTTTCTTTAGATTTCCTTTTTCTCCTTCCAATTTTCTCAACAACAAAAAGAAGTAAATAGAAACTAGTGACTAATCAATTGATATGCTTTCAAACAGAAAGCAAACCCAAATACCTATTCTCATTTCTCAATCATAAATGCTTTTGATTTTTGTTTTCTCAACACTAACTTTTGCATTTATTAAATAAAGAATAGCAAACTACTGTGTAACATAACCAGACAATACCAAAAATGTTCAGCTGGCAGTAAAAAGAAGTTCCCAATTAAAATTAAAAATTTTCAACAATATAACACAGCAAATTTCTAAACACAACAGATCATTCCAACTTAACACAGTTTTTTTCCTGAGAAAATTTTCCTATAAGAAAATTTATGATGAAAAGCAGATATCTCACCAAGTGATATCACGCAAGAAATCAAAGAATTCGAGTACTTTACACTGGAAAGATCAATCTCCCATAAGACCACATTAGTTCAACACAAATGGTGCATTCTCATAAAACCCTTTTTTAGCACTAATTTGTTTTATTCAAATACCTATAATTAAAAATATTACTGAAAGAAAATCAAAATGTAAAACAGATCTCATAAATCCTAAAGCTTTATTTGGTGGTTGAAAAAACCAAGAGAAAAATAAAACAAAAATAAAAAAATCAGATTCGTGCTTGCTTCAAATCTGTGCTTCTTAGACGGATTGAGAGAGGAGGAAGGGGGAGGGAGGGGAGGAGGGGAGAAGAGAGATCCATATACCTTGCTTCAGATCTACTTGACTCTGCTGTGTGAAGAAGGACAGAGGGGAAGAGGAAGGAAGGAAAGCTAACTGGGAAGACAGTTGTTTTTGGCAAGCGACTTTTTGCTCGCCACCTTTGACGAGCTAAATAGCAAAAGTTAAAATAGTGAGTGTGATACATAGCCCGTTGGACCAAAAAGTACTGGCTTTGCTCGGTTTAATAGCTAACCTACAGAGTTTGAAGCGCCCCCTTGGAATTGCTCTTAGGCCCATTGTGTTGATTGTGTACGGATTGAACGGATTGCTCTTCATTGAAGGCATACCCATGAATTTCATTAAAAAAAAAATGGTTCCAGGAGTTTTGCAAACTTTCTACTAAAAAATGGCTCTCAAGTAATCTTCTTTTGAAAATTTCTAGCTTTCTCATGAAATTTCTACACTCAAAAAGCTTTTTCAAGATGCTGAACGAAGAAAACCCTCTCAAATGCAAAAAGGGAAGTCTTCAAAATTGGTTCCCAAAGACACTCCATTCTCAAGTTTCTACATATTTCCAAATCTTCAAAAACCCTACTCATTTTGTGTATTTTTCAAGTTTCATAAATTTCAAATTTTCCATTACTCCAGGATTCCTTGATTTTCAAAATTTTCAACTCTTCGCACAGTTTCTATCCCAACACTACAATGATACCTTTTACAACAAAGAAACCCTTTTTGAAAACAAGTGATTTTGGGCTTTGGTCTTCCTTGAAACCACTCTAGTAGGAGGTTGTCATGATTCAAAAAGGATATTCTAGTTGTTAAAATTAGTATTATCAGAACCCTAACAAGGGATCTTACTCACTTTTCAAAACTACAAGCAGAAGAGCATTTCTGTACGCTGAAAATTCAAGTTTCAAAACCCAAAGTTTCTCAACTGTTGTGAAAGTTCATTTTTCAAAGATTTGCACGAATCACCTATTTAAGGAAGCTAGTTTCATGAGTCACCTTTCTAAAAAGGCTAGTCTCATGAAATGGTTAGATTCCAAGGATAGTTTGATATCAAGCATATGCCAGAACGACTCAAAAAAGGATTTAGATTGGATTTTCTTCTTATTATTCTCGAACCATGATTCCATAACCCCAATGTCAAAGTCTAATCGTCAAAACAAGTTTCAGACCTTCTTTTCCAAAAGCTTCAAGCTCATCACCTTTGACCCCTTAGTTTCACCTTCTTCAGTGCAAAATAACCAGCTTAACTGGGGGCTAATTGAGAGGTGATACCAAGGCCCAATTCAAGTTTTCAAAATTCAGAATCATCGCCTTCACGCCTTAGTTTTTCCTTTTCCACATTGAAACCTGCTTCGACGGGGGCTATCAAAAGAGACAACTAAGTTTTTCCTTTTCAACGCGAAATCAGCTTACACCTGTGAAAATTCTTGATTCTTGAATTTACTAATCTTTATGGTGAGCTTTAATCTATTTCAATATAAACCTAGATCTACTTACTTACTTAACATATGCTCATGCATTCCATATAACAAATAAACATAAAAGCAGTAAAGAACAAGACATAGAGATTTTTCTCCTCAAAACCCAATTTGAAAAAAAATTACATCCAGCAAACCAAGCATTATAATAAATAGGTTACACAAGTCCAACTTACAACCATAACAAATGAACTCTACGAATGTTGTCTGAATCCTCACAAACTCCGGTTGAAGTTTATTTGCTCGACTACTCAAGTTTCTGTTTTCTCTAACTTTGACCTCAATACCAAATCACCACGTTATTCTTTCTCGTCCTCAAAATCTGCCAAGACGATCTCTCCGCTTTGTTCTTCAAATTAATAACAACGGTGAAGTTGATCTGTAAACTCAACAACGCATATTATTTGCTCCACTGCTTCTTTTTTTTCTTTCTCTTCGCTATGTTCTTTCTTTCTCTGTATTTTTTTTTATTCCAAAGAGAGATACAAACAATACATAGAACTCTAGGACTTTCTATAGCTTATCTTTGTATCTAAAACATAGGCCTAGACTCCCTCTTGATTTGTCGAATAGTGCTTGACTTAAGAGTTCTCAATAATGCAACTATTTTTCCAAAGACTAGACTTTTTCTCGAATTGACCTGTCGCATGGTTCGAGCCATCATAGGTTGGCTCGATCAAATATGGCTCGAGCCATTATCGAGGCATCGTCTTTGCATATTCAAATTGCTCTCGAAAAGTTACATAGAATCCATATATTATGAAATTTAAAGAGATATCTGAGCATGGATATATGTCATTTCAAAATTTCAACTCTGTGTGCTTTAAAAGATAGTACTACAGCTTAAACAGTTTGTACCTTAATAGCTTGAACTTTAAATTTTTTAACCTAGATGCAACTTGATACTAGGTTATAAGCCAAATATTTTGTTCACGAAATTAGTTAATACTAAAAATCCTACCAATCTGGAGCTAACTGAGGGGTGATAAAAAAATTTTCAAAATTTTAGTTTTGCTTTTCGGAGCAAAACTTGCTTAGACCAGGGACTAACCAAGAGAAAAATCGTCCGTGGGTGCGATGAGAATATTTCTAAACCAATAATGTGATGATAATTCCTCTAAGATATGAAACCCTATTTAAAAACTCCAAAAATCTTTCAAATCTCAATTCCATAAGGATCCAATCCCAATATGGCTACGGTTCTAAAAGGAAATGAGATATTGATGATGGTCTACTGACGGAGCAAACCCTCTGAGTTCACTCCCGAGATCCAATTCCAAAAATTCCAAGTTAAGTTTCAAGCTTGTTCTAATCCCAAATCTAAATCTAAACTCCAAGTTTTTGAAGCAATTCTAAAGTCACAAAGTAATTTTCTATAAATTAAGCTCAATCCTCAATTTCCATTTTTAGAACTTCAAGTTCCTCCTCAAGTCCCTACCGCAAAGCACTAGCGCTAATTGATGGGACTTCTTTTCTCTTAGTTACAAGCTCACCGAGTGACAATTAGAAGTCAATGACATCTGCCAAATTTCAAGTCAAAATCTCTTCTCAAATTCCAAATTCAAAGTCCAACTCCCAAAAAAACTGTGGCACCACATTTACCATGGAAGGTATTTTGTGAGAATTCAAGGGGTTGCCGTGATGGTTAAATCATAATTGTTGAGATATGGAGTATACTCTTTCGAATGTTTCAGGCTTGAAACTCTTAAGCAGAGATTACACAAATTCTAAAATTAACAGTAGTGCGTACCAGTTAATTCGGACACCCAATCATAAGAAAGGAAAAAGAAAAAAAAGAATTTTATGAGTGGAATTGGCCAATGTATGTTAGACTTAACTATATATATATATATATTTATTTACCGAGCGTTCGGATTAATTTGCACGTATCTCGACTAATCTCAAAATCTTTGCCGTCTCCTTACACACTAATCGGGGCCAAAGACCTGAGGTTGGCCCAAAAGGAGTTGACAGCCTTTTAAAATGCACTTTCATTGCATCAGCCGAAAAGCTGGTAATTAACTAGGCAAGAGAACGTAACCGCTCCCTTGATGCGAAGTGTGAACTTTGCTGTCATCGTTTCTCCATAGCCAAAACTCAAGGACTTCTACGAGAACACTCAGGGAGTGGGGTCACCATTAGTTTCTCCAAAGAAGAAGTTGAAGCGACATGGCATGGGAATCAGATTCCATCATTAAACTACCATAGGGGTGTGGTTCTCCTCCATTATCAAAACCAGCCCCCGTCTTAAACTCCACAGCTTGGCTAGAATTTTTGTTGTGAACAATGTGAAGTTGATTGCAAATTTGTTGAAGTACGTTATTAACTCATTTAATTACTGTTTTCAGAAGGTTTAAACTTGAACACAAGATTGGTCATCAAAAATCATATTTGTAAGGTCTGGTAGAGAAAAGTCAGAGAGTCTTTTTATTCATCTTCATTTTGATACTAGTTTTTGCTTCTCTCTGCCCCATAGATGTGGGCAATATTGTCGAACCATGTACATAAAAAATTTATGTGCTTCATTTGTTTCAATTTTTGAAGGAAACAAGAAAATGAAATGGCAAAAAAAAAAAATTGCTTTTATTTCAAGTTAAGTACTGAAATTACTGATAGTGAATTAATTTAAACCATTGTAAGAGTATAAAGATGCACGATAGCTAGAAGTGAAGAAGTTCTGTAAACCAAAAGGGAAATACATATTACTCTTTCTTGCAAATAGAAACCATATCGCTGGCAAATTTAACATAATAGAATCATACGGAGGCATGGCAAAACACAAAGAAAAGGCACAGATCGAACCTTGACATACCAATACTTAATGGCTTTTCTGCATGAAATATGATGAACTAGGCTAGGCATGATTCTTTCGATTGCAATCCCGACAGAAGCTAGGCATCCATGATCTAAAAGGTTCCCACATATCTATGTGCCTCCTCTTCAACCAATTATCTATCCAGCGAAGCATGTGCCCAAGGAGGAGGAGTGCCATTACTCCACACCACACTGGAACTGCAACATACATTGTGCGACGGAGTGCTTCCCTGTCCTTTTTTGGAGTGACTGCTACGATAGAATAGGCATAAGTAAACGCCATTGAGGTAATTGACAACCACATGATCATTATTAAAAACCACATCAAGGGTTTGCGCTTGTAGGGTATTCCAGTAATGAGCAACAAAATTACGCTCAGCGATGCAACAAAACCTAAGGTGTTGGCACGGAGGTAAAACTTATATGTTTGTGGATAATTATAAGCAATCACAGCTTCTCCCGCTCTGTAAGTTTTATCGGTGGAATTATCTTGCCAAACACCACCTGGAGGACTCACACCTGCTTGAAAAGCCATAGTTGCGAGAAGTGAAGCAACCACCATTAATGCATCCCTTTTCTTCTTCAGCCAATCACCTTGACTGATATCATTTCCTGATTTAAGGGCCTTTCCAAGAATGTCCAATGCCGTGTAGCCGTATGCATTTGTTGCATTTACATCTACTCTGTTATTCGCAAGTAAATATTTGACTGTCTGCAACACATTAATTTGTTGTCATGTTAGACGAAAGCCATCAAGGCCATTACAAATCCTGTGAATAATAATTATTATTATTATTATTGATGAGATATCCGATGGTTTCTACCTCATAGGAGTATAATAACTTTGAACCCTGCAAGCTTTTAAGCTACGCAATCACATGTATTTTGGAGGGTTAAAAATTAACAAGAAACTGATAAGGGGAAGAAAATGTGAATTTGAATAATAAATGAACCCATCACATTATACTATGCTATTGAAGACACCGCCATTGAAACTAAAGAAAACCAATCCAAAAATAAAAAAAGTGGGATAAGAAGAGAAAAAAAAAAGAAAAGAAAAAGAAGAGAAGGAAAGTTAGCTTTGTCTATTGGATGCAAGCCAGACCCCACAATACACATTAAAAAAAAAAAAAAAAGAATAAAAACCAAAATTGAATGACTCTGATAGGTAGTCTAGTCCCAATCAACGTGCCTTGTCATGGCTAAAGGGCTGTTTGGTAATTTTGAAGTAGCAATCATGCTGTTAATTTCCTCCCTTTCTGCACAATGTACATATTAATTATTAGACTATCTTGCGTTACCAGTAAATGAAAGAGAAGTAAAGCTCGAGACAAGAAACAAACTAAAAATGAAATGGATTGGCTGGATAGTAAATTAGTCGGTCATACTTAACCTCTAATGATTGTGGCAATACCTTGATTTGCTTATCCGTAACTGCGAGGTGTAAAATGGTGTTGCCGTAGGCATCCTTAGCATTTATAAACCCCTGATCATCTATGGTCTCCACTAATAGACTCAGAGCCTCCATCTGATGGTACTTCACGCACATATGTAGTATGGTCTCCCCTTGGTCCACCGTGGCTCGAGCCGCTTGCGGCCTGACGCCAATCAACTCTCTCAACGCTTCAACTTTACCTTTCATGGCTGCGAGATGGAGAGGGTTCAAACCATCTCGATCCAGAGCTGCGCACATGTCAGGTCTAGCTGATACTAGTGCCTGTACAATCTCAACGTACCCTTTAGCCGATGCCAAGTGAAGAGGCGACGATTTGCGTATATCCAGAGCTTCGGCAAGTTCTGGATTTAGGATCAGAGCTTCTTTCACAAACTCTTTATGCCCGAGCAGAGTTGCCACATGAAGAGGGGTCTCATGACCAACGGTAACTCTATGAAGAACCAGTGAATCTTCTTTGTGTAATTCACGCAACAAATCTACCTTTCCTTCAGCTGCTGCTTTATGGAGCCTCTCCTCCATTCTCTCTCTCTCTCTCTCTCTCTCTCTCTCGCTCTGAAGAGCTGGACCTCAATATGTCTGCATAGTCCCCATATATAAACACACACACATGTACCAAAGCGATTGACTTGCTTTTCATAGTGAAAAGAGGGTTAACAATGCAGACGAAGACTTACTGATCCAAGTCAAGTTGTGAGAGTGAATGTATTAAAATAAGGAAAATGTTATTGTTGTTGGAAGAATTTCATAAAAATATATATTGTAATTCTCATTTATACAAATAAATTATAACTTAAGAATAAATTAAATTACAATATAATAGTATTAACTTAATAAATAATAAAACATAATTAAAAAAAATAGAAAAGTTGACTTGTGAGAATTGAGAGACTCGATATCACTGTTCTAAAGCAACTGTGTTTCCTTACGTGAAGGTACAATCAGACATCAGTTACTCCAAAATTTAATCTAATTATTTACAATTTATTTTTTCGAGAGTCACATTTATCGGGAGAACAATAAATCGTTTCAACCGGAATTGCCCATAAAATACAATATAAAAACTATAGATATAGTAGATATAAGATGACAGAGAATAAGAGAACGTAGAGTTTTGTATATCTCAAGTATGTCTTTTATATTTATCACTTTTGTATGCATCTCAAATAATGACAAGTACGAGACTTATATAGGTTTTAAAAAACTAGCCGTTAGACTATTAAACTTCTCAATAAATAGTTAGTAAATATTGTAACACCCCATTAAATCTCATGTAACGAATGATGTAATAAACTTTGTAATAAAAATTTGTCACCGAATAATTAAATAATGTAAATAAAGTTTTGAAATTTAATAAGAATAATTTTATTCTAAAAATTGTTACATAAAATTCATACACAAATACTCACCAAAATTATATGACAGTGACAATTTTGTAAATTAAAGTCATTATGATAGGTGTTTTATTTTGAAGTAAAAGACAATCGTTAAGACATTTTGTTTTGTATGAAAATTCTATATGAATTTTTTATTTATATAATATTTTCCTTAAAATAACAAAAAGCTAATAATTAAATATGGACTCCAACAAGTTTCATGAGAAAGGCTTCATCTCTCCATTCTCTGTCTCTCTCTCTCTCAAGAGGTGGACCTCAATGTGTATTAATAGTCCCCATGCATAAACGCACACACATATACTAAA
Organism: Euryodendron excelsum; assembly: GCA_033060915.1. Taxonomy (NCBI): domain Eukaryota; kingdom Viridiplantae; phylum Streptophyta; class Magnoliopsida; order Ericales; family Pentaphylacaceae; genus Euryodendron; species Euryodendron excelsum. The sequence goes on from CM065378.1 coordinate 56,667,854, forward strand.
ATTTTAAAATAATGAAAAGCTAATAAATAAAGACGAAGACTTACTGATCCAAATCAAGTTGATCGGGAATCAAGCTGTGAGCGTGAATGTACTAAAATAATGAAAAACTAATAAATGTTTTCATGAGGAAGGCTTCAACTGTCATCCCGTACTTATTTTTTATTTTTTTTGTTTTTTGTCTGGGATAACAAATGATGCAACTGGAAACCAACTAAATTTGTTTGGATGGGCGCAAGTGGGGGAGAGGAGAGAGAGGGAATACCATAATGTTGTTTGGTTGGAATGATGGGAGAAGAACAGGAAAGCGAGAGGAAGGCTCAACCTACCGTCTTTTTGTTATTTTCTTTGTCTGGATGCACACGAGTGGGGACCACCGAGTCCCGGAGCCTATTCAAGCTCAAAGGGGCTGTTGCCCCCATCAAGTTTTTGAAAATTTAATTTTTGCTTACAATTTTTAAGATAAAAAATATTATTCTTGCATAAAATTCATACAGAAATAATTAAAATGATGTGATAGTTACAGTTTGTAATAAAATATCATTATAATAACTGTTTTGAAGTGAAAGGGTATCATTAAGACATATCATTTCTTTTAAAATATTTCTTAATTTGACCCTCTAAAATTTAGATATGCCCCCTTAAGTTTTCAGAAATATAATTTTCACCTATATTTTTTTAAATTGTTCTCAATTTAGCCCTTTTAAACATTTATAAATACCTCTTAAACATTTATTTTTCATCAAAGACTCCATTATTTGTTATATACACTATATGTATATATATGTATATCGATAATATATGAAATTAAGTGCCACTACAGGAAATTTGGGTTTTGTAGACGAAATATTTTGAGACAGGATTTATTTCGTCTCTAAAAGCTAGTTTTTGGGGACGAACATAGAGTTTCGTGGCCAATAGCCCAAGATTTAACCTCTTGGCACCAACTATAATTTGGTTGCTATATTATTGACACTAATTGTCTCCTTTGGCACTCTAATCACTAATTCCCGCTCGCGCCAAATAGAGGAAAATTTATTTATCAACGAGGTATCAAAATTCGTTACTAATATCTAAAATAAATAGCATCTATTTATACTTGGTCTACAAAGATTGTTATTTCATAATATTTGGCAACGAAATAATTGGTCTGTAATTGTTTTGATATTATCCACGACCGTTTTTATAGCTACAACTCTCGGTGTTGTGCAAGGAGTTCCTAAGTGTCATGTTTGCACAATCTCCATGAAGCCTAGGGCAAACAAAACAGGGCTTTTTTTTTCCCCCAAAATAAGTAATTTTGAAAACCTTTTTTTCAAAATAATTAAATGCAAAACCTTATTACCAAAATAAGGTAAAATGCAATTTTGGGTTGCGTTTTCAGATAAAACACAATCCTGAATTGCGTTTTGTCAAAGTACACTTACAAGACTGCCAAACGCTACAAAAAACCTGTAAAAACTACAAAAAAAAAAAAAAAAAAAAAGAAGACAAAACGCAGGTCCTACTTGCGTTTTGTCAGAAAACACAAGCCCTCCTTGCGTTTTCTCTCTCCATGATATCTCCTTCCATCTTCTCCCCCCCACTCCGTCACTCCCCTCACTCCCTCTGCTACACCCCCACTCCCCTCACCCCACACTTCGTCTCTCCCCTCACTCCGCTCCCTCCCTATGTGTAGCAGCCGCCCCCTTCCTTGTTTTTCTCCCCCCAACCCTCTCTTTGCAAAATAACCCCCTTGGTTAGTTCTCCTCCTCCACTTCGTCAGCCCTTTTCTTTGTATTGCAACAAGGTAAGAAGATCAAAATAGTAATATTAAATATATAATTATTTTATAATACAATTCATAAATTACTAACTCTTTATTATTTTATTTGTAACCATATTTGCTACTCTTGCTACTTTGGGAAAGGATTGCGTTATTTTGTGGACTAATTCAGTTAATTTCATTGATAAAATATTTTATTTATTTATGTTGGTCAGGTAGTTATTATTTGTGTCGTGGTTACTGTGATTATTTATTTATGTTGGTAAGATAATTTTATTTAAATGTGTAAAATCGAAATTATTGATAAGATAGTTATTGGTAAGATAGTTGTTTTATTTATTTATGTTGGTAAGATCATTTTATTAAAAATTTGTTAGTAATTAGTAATAAAATATTATAATCAAAATTGTGGTAAGAGTTTAGGAAAAATAATAATGAGTACAATAATTAAATTTAAAAATGTGTTAGTAATTAGTAATAAAATATTATAATCAAAATTGTGGTAAGAGTTTAGTAAAAATAATAATAAGTAAAATAAGTAAATTTAAAAATGTGTTAGTTTTGTGTCACATCCTATAACCCGGTCTATGCGGACGTGGGGTACATGATTGGCCAGTAGCAAGGCAACCCGAGACCGCATTACATAAACTGATTGATCACCTGTGCATACTCATTTAAAATTTGCAGAATAGAAACTTTTATAACTTGAAATATAATCTGTGTCATACATGATAGAGTTGTGTCTAATTCAAAACATAATATACTTAAGGACCTAATCAAGATCCACCGAAGTTATAGCATTATATCATTACAAAACATTGGCTTCATCCCTCAACATTAATACAAAACATAGGCCCGTGGGTCATAGCTCAAAATCCATGTATGCCCTCGCTCTAGGGCCTCCCGAATTGGCTACCTGAAAATCATTTGAGAAAACGTAAACTAATGCTTAGTGAATAACAATGATGCATGAGCGAGAAAATATCATGGACTAGCAATTATATCCAACGTACAAGGATAGATAATCATTTATGCATAAGCAAATAAGCTTTTGAACGTTTAAAGCGTAGACTTGGGACTCATATGTAACGTAAACATCATTTGAAACATTTTAACATTTCAAAATATAGTATCATAAGAAGAGATGCAACATAACATTATTCTTGACATAACATTTCATATCTTATTATAAAACATGTGAACATATCATAGCTCTTAGTTCAAAACATAAGTGTGCTACAACTTAACATATGAGCTAGACTCCATAGTAATCATATAGGTCATGCTAAGGCTCTTTAGGCCAGGGATGTCTCCCAACATAGATAGTTTATTTCCCGTCCCCTATAGTAGGACTATTGGGCTAGATTAAGGTCTTACCACGAGAAGACCCGAGTTGGCACCATACATTGAAAACTTAACATCTCTTTCATTTAAATATTATAGTCCATGGTTTTTATTCATAACATAAATATAATTTGCATGCATTTAAAAATATGACATTTATAAGTGAATATAAACATTGATGCATTGAAAATATATGGAAAACATTACATGATATATAGTTGAACTTAAAAACATTTTGAAAGTAATAGGGTTTTACTCATGACATATCGTTTCTCACCTCTTTTCGATAGAATGGGTGGTAGACAAGGTGCTCCTACACAAAATGCATATAGAAGTATGAAAATATCAATACGAGACTCCAAGGCAAGGCAACAACGTAAAACGAGAACATAAGGTTGAGGTTAGAACATGAAAACCGGGACGTCAACTCCTTCATTGCATCTCAACCACTTCTCAAGGAAGAGTTCACACTCTAGGTTAATTCCATTTGAAATAGGCTTAAATGGCTTTAATTTTATAGGTCATGGGCCAAAAACACATTTCGGATGAAGAAGTTATGTCCTATAGAAAATTGACTAAAATTTTGGAAGAAGAATGTTATTGACAGAATTTTGGGTCAACTTCAAAATTTAATGTCTCTTAATCTATAAAGAATTAGAATACAAACTTTATATGGATACAAAGATCTATGAGTCTACTATTCAATGGTTCAAACAGTGCATCAATCCGATATCCTGAACCTCTATTTATTTATATTAATGAGAATTTCTAGGGTATGCAATGTTTAAAGTTAATTATTTCTTCTTTTGGGTCAAAAATAACCAATGAGAGCTTATATTGTAACTTAAGCCTATAGGGTGAGACATATGGGATTATTCTGATGTGTATCATCTTATATACACTTATGTGCACACAACTCACACATTTCAACCGGTAGAGAGGGAGAAGAGGAGAAGAGAAAGAGAAGGAAAAAGCTTGAAAGAAGAGTTTGAAGGCTGTCGCGCCCAGATTTTTCGCACTCGAGGAATACTCACACAAGCGAAAAAAATACTGTACTCTCTCGTTAGAACTCACCCTCCTAGAAGAATGAGTGCGACTAGGTTTGAATTGAAAATTGATTTGAATAAAGGGCTTTTGAAAAAGATTTGGAGTCACCACCTAACTTAATTAAGGTGAGTTAGGTCACCTAAAAACTAAGAATAATCCGAAAACTACACTTAGGGTTTTGGAAAACAATTTTGAAAATATCTCCTCAAGAGAGGGTTTTTAAGAAAAACAGGTTGTTTAGCAACCTTTGGAAAACATTTAGCCTTTTTTTGAAAAATAACTCCTTTTTAGTCTTTCGAAAACAGTGATCTAGGTGCGGAGGTTGGTTACGTGTAGAGAAGACGCACTAAGCCATCACCCTACCCCGCCATTTCGGTACCTACATGTCAATCTACCCTAGATTCACCTATGAGAGTCTTTAACTAACCAATGCCCAATCCTATTCACTTTGAAAAATAATGTTTGAAAAGAAACTAACATGATGCATGATATGCAAGTGCAATAGAATAGAGTTGATTTGGAAAACGATTTGAAAAGAAATTAATTTGATTTGATTTGAAAAGAAAGTGACAGAAGTTTGAATTTGGAAAAAAGATTTTGGAAATTGAAATTGAAGGTTGAAAATAGAAATAGATCATGGAATTGGAAACTTAATGAAAATCGTAAGATTGCATATTGGAAAGAAGTTGTAGAAATAGAAATTTGAAACATGTTGTGGAATTTGAGATTTGAAAAATGTTGTGACCGCACCCATGAGGGTTGTCTACGTATCCTTTTAGAGGAATCAAGTTAGTCATAGTTCGGACAAGAGTCTGATTGAAAATAGAACGTTGATTGGAAGAAAGAGATTGAATTGGAAATTGGATTGGATTTGAACTTAGAATAGAAGATTGGAAATTAGAATTTAGAATTTTGGAATTGAAAAGATTGGATTTTGATTTGAAAAGATAGAACTTAGAAGAAAAATTTAGACTTGCTTTAGAAAGATGAAGGTTAGGAAACCTAGACTTAGGAAAGATAGGAGACCTAGGAAAGATTTGACTCGGAAGGATTTAAGAAAGATTTGACTTGACTTGAAAGAGTTTTAGAAAAGATTAGATTTAGGAAAGGTTCGAATTAGGAAAGGTTCGATTTATGAAAGTTTCGAATTAGGAAAGGTCCGACATTAGGAAAGTTTTGAATTTGGAATGTTTTAAAAATTGAAAAGTTTCATTTTAAGAAAAATTTTGAAATAGGAAAGTGTTGAATTTAGAAATGTTTTGAATTAGGAAAAGTTTAGATTAAGAAAGGTTTAGAATTTGGAAAGTTTCAAGTTAAGAAAGTTTTGAATTTGAAAAGCTTAGAATTTTAGAAAGATTTTAAATTAGGAAAGATTTAGAAAATGTTTGAATTAAGAAAGCTTCAACTTAAGAAAGTTTTGAATTAAGAAAGATTTGAAATTCAGAGAGTTTAAGACTTGGAAAGTTTTAGAGTTTGAGTTTTTAGAAAATCTTGAGATTAGGAAAGGTTTGAGTTTAGGAAAAGATTGGAAAGCATAGATTTGGAGAGTTAAGATTTGGAAAAGGGGTAGAATTAGGAAATGGTTGAATTAGGAAAGATTTGAAAGTTGAGTTTTAAAATTTAGGAAAGATTTTTATGTTCAAATTTTGGAAACTTAAGATTTAGGAAAGTGTTGAATTAGAAAAGATTTGGATTTTGTTTTCAAAAACAGAGGATTAGATCCAGTTTCCTAAACGGGAAGATGAGACTTGGTTTTCTAAAGAGAAGATTTGACTTGACATGGATTTGGAAAGAAGTTTTAGAAACCCTAGTTTTGGAAGTGTATAGTTTTGATGTAGAAAATAGATTTTGAAAATGTGTAAAGTTTGGATGTGAAAACAAGAGATTTTGGAAACCTAGGTTTTAAGGCAAGTTTGGAAACCATGTTTTTGGAAAGAAAATTAGGGTTTCCTAATTGTGGGTTCTAGGGCTTGACTTGGGCTTTAAGGAAATAGTTTTTTGAAAAGTGCATTTTTGGAAACGAAGATTTTTTAGAAGGAAATCCTAGAGAAGAGTTTTTGGAAAGTGAATTTTGAAGATAGAGTTTTTGGAAAGAGATTTTTTTTTTAAAAAAAAAAAAGAGGAGTTTTTGGGAAGTGTGTTTTTGGAAACGAAGATTTTAGAAGGAAAATCCTAGAGGGGCGTTTCTAGAAGGAAGATTTTGGGAAGAGAGCTTTTAGAAAGATTTTTAGTAGAAGATTGTTGGAGAGAGTTTTTGAAAAGATTTTTAGGGAGCATTTTTAGGAAGTGGACTTTGAAGAGAGCGTTTTGGAAAGTAGTTGAAAAAGGGAGTTTTGAAAAATAGATTTTTGGAGGGAGTTTTTGAAAACAATTTGGGAAGAAGAATTTTAGGAAAGTATGTTGAAAAAGAGATTTTTAGGAAGGGATTTTTGGAAAAAGAGTTTTTAGAAAGTATAAAAATGTCTCACTTTCCTAAAGCGATTCTAACCATAAGAAGGTTAGAACGGCTTTAAGAAAGTAGTTTTGAAAACAATAAGATTTGAAAATATGGACCATAAAAGCCACTTTTAATGTAATACTTTCCTAAAGCAACCCTAGCCATGGAAAGGCTAGAATCACCATAGGATTGTGATTTTGAAAACAAGTTTTTGAAAAAGAAGATTTTGATGCAATTTTGTAAACAAGTTTGAAAACGATTTTGAAAACGATTTTTGGAAGATGCAAGATCATGATATGCGTAATGCAATTTTGGGGTCGTGAACATACAAGGTTAAGGTTTCACCACATAATCAAGGGGGCGGAACCCACGTGGTCTCCAGTTAGACTAAAAGAAAGCCCCCGACACGGTGACCCTCCGATAGTCTAATCCTACACATGGACCGAGAGTCCCCTTGTTTCAAGCATGCAAAGAAAGGGGGGAAAGAGATGGGGGATTAAAATAGAGAAAACCCAAGTGGGTTAAGAGTGAGAAGAGAGAGGGGGAAGTGTGGAAATTTAAAGAGAAAGCCTACCGTATGTCTTCTTTATTTTGCACGCCTTGCTTGTCTTCGGTCTTCGTCTTGATCTTTGTCTTCAATCTTCAAGAGTTATCTTCAAACTTCAAATTGTAGCTCTTCAAGTTTTCAAAGGAGGGTTGAAGGCTAGTGTATCAGTGTATGGGAGTGTGTATGAGTGTATAGGAGGCTACGGTTTAGTGTATGGTGGCTAGGGTTTGGAAAATCTAAGGAAGCTAGGGTTTAGGGAGTGTTCGAGCTCTGTATATTAAAGTATATGATTTTTAGACTGAGTTTGCAGACCCTTTTCACGCTGGAAGAGGCTCTGTATTTATAAAGGTTGGACAAACCTGGCGCCTGTTGCAGTGGCGCAAGGGTAAAATTGCTATTGGCGCCACTAGGAGTGGCGCTAGGCCAATTCTTGGCTTGGCGCCACTACTAGTGGCGCCAGCCAGTTAGGAAAGTTTGTAAGTCGGCAAGCAACGTATCTTTGACTAGATTTGGGCGCCTGTACTGGTGACTACCATGCAATTTTTAGCCTGGCTTCACTAGGAGTGACTCCGGAAAGTCCGGGAATGATTTAAGGGACCGAGAATGACTCGGAAGGTTGGAAAAGAGCAAGAACACTTAGAATAGTGTCCCGGAGGTATTTGACTTGAAAAATGAGGATAAGATGGGTCGGAAAGGTTGACCGGGCCTTTAGGGGCAAAACGGTCAATCGGGCCGGAAAGCTCCAGGACAGACTCGGACTGTCCCGGAAGAAGACTCGATATTTGGAAACATGATTCAAAATGTTCCCAAAGGTTACCAGTTTGATTCCCAGAGCCGGTGTGGTCAGAAAAGGAGACCGGCCCACTAGGGGCAAAACGGTCATTTTGCACTGGGTTTGCTGGAACTGACTCGGAATGATCCGGAAAGGTAGAGGAAGGTTGAGAATACTATAAGAAGTAATCTTAGAAGGTTACCGGTTTGATACCCAGAACCAGTGTGGTTCCCGGGGCGTTTGGATGCCTAGGGGCAGAATGGTCATCTTGACCGGAAAGTCTCGGAAAAGGCCTAAGGGGCAGTTTGGTCATTTTTCACCGAAGTGGGCTAGCAGGCACTAGTGTTGACCTGGGTTTTGAGTGTTTCCGCCACTCTGACGGCGGTCGTGTGATACAGGGGTTTGTTGGCAATTCCCTATATCGACTTGTTTACAAGTATTTCCGCTACTCTAACGGTTACGATGTTTGCGAGTATTCCCGCTACTCAGACCGTCTCGAGGAATAAATTGTCTCGAGAGAGGGATTGGAAAGGGGACTTACCGTCTCCGAAAAGGCGTGCCTGATTTGCGACCGTCTCGAGGAATAAACTGTCTCGAGAGAGAGATTGGAAAGGGGACTTACCGTCTTCGAAAAGGCGTGCCTGATTCGGGACCTTCTCGAGGAATAAACTGTCTCGAGAGAGGGATTGGAAAGGGGCTTACCGTCTCCAAAAAGATGTGCTTGATTCGGGACCGTCTCGAGGAATAAACTGTCTCGAGAGAGGGATTGGAAAGGGGTCTTACCGTCTCCGAAAAGACGTGCACGATTGCAATAGATTTACCGTCTCGAGGAATCAACTGTCTCGAGAGAGGGGTTGGAATTGGAATGGACAATCCCCCTAAGGGCATTTTGGTCATTTTGCCTCTATTTGGGCTGGTGGGCCCGCAAAGCAATGGACAGACGGGTTTTGGACTTAGAAAGTTGGTTTCGATTGGAGTACGTCCATATTGACTTGAGTACAAGTCTGGACAGAGTGTAAGTCCCATTAAAAGATTTGAGAGTTTAGGATTGAAATCCCTAACTTGTGCAAGTTAGGGCATGGGTTCCTATAACCCTAGATCTTTTCGATTCACTTGTTTAAAGTATTTCATTCTGAGTTATTATGGTCTTCTTGGGTCAATCTTTGTTCCCTAGAAGGATTTGAGGAGTTTGGAAAATGTTTGATGAAGTTTGGTTTTGATTTGAGTGAGGTTTGGGATTTTTCGGGTTTGAAATATTGGTTTTTAGCTCCGAAGTCGACTTTTTTTTCCTTAGGAGTCGGCCCTTTCGTCCAGAGAACTTCCAGATTCATTTCTTCAGCCTTGGAGTCGACCCTTTTGTCTAAGGAGTTGACCTTTTTGTTCAAAGGACTCCCAGATTCATTTCTTCAGCCCAAGAGTCGACCCTTTTGTCCAGTTCTCAGTTTCGCCTTCTCAACACTGATACTGTTTAGTAAAATAGGCATAACTTTCTCTAAATACGGGCCCAAACCAGTTTACAAGCCCAAAAGGATTAACATTGCCGAATTAGGCCTAGAGCAACCTAAAAGCAATTATTACAACACAAGCCCTTGTCATTTTACCAGCCCAAGCTAAAATCCTCTCAACCCAACTTATGGATATAATCATGCAAAAAGTCAGAGCATTTAATAGAGAACAGACCTGCATTCAATGCAGATGAGGCACTGCACACAACGACGACACTCATGTCTAGTCAGTCAAACTCGAGCATGGTGATAGAAGTAAAATTACGTCCGATCAGCCGGCTTTAGCCTGAATATATCTAGCAATGATCAATTTTTCTGTGGGCCCATATGGGATATACAGAATCCCAACTTTCAAATGGGGATGTTGTTCAATGATAAGGCAGCTGTGAAAAATGCATGCACAACAAGGAGTATTTGGATGTTGAATCAACTACAAAACTGTTTAAAGCGAAGTGTGTACACGACTGCCCTTGGATGCTTCGTGCGTCCACCAAAAGACATAGGATGTGGGAGGTTATGCAATATAATGGGCCTCATAGTTGTTTGTACGGGATGCCAAATATGGTTCATCATAACCTAGACGCGAATTTTATTGCAGATGTTATCATGGGACAAGTAGTGATGAGTTTTACTTTGATTCAGACTTTGTTACAATAACTGATTAGTTTGTCATATAAGAAGTTCATGTAATATACTAAAATTGTGTTGTTTTTATACAGAAAGATCCTGATTGGAAAATCATGTCTATAATGGAAGATGTGAAAACACATTACCACCACTTCGTGTCATACAAGAAAGCATGGATGGCAAGACCAAAAGCTATAGAGATGGTATTTGGCAATTGGAAACAGTCATTCGCAAAACTTTCCAGATATTTGTTACCATTGTAGTCAAGAAACCCTGGAACAATCCAAATGTTAGAGTCCTTCAATTAGGATGTCCGTGATATGATCGTGTTTGATTGAGTATTTTGGGCATTCAGCCCATGTATTAATGGTTTCAGGCATTGTCTGTCGGTTATATCGATTGATGGCACCCACCTTTATGAAAAATATAAGGGTGTCATGCTTATCGCTATGGGGGTCACTGCCAGGGGTAGAAATTATCCCTTAGCATTTTCTGTTGTCGAGGTTGAGGACACATGTAACTGGTCGTGATTCATCAACTTGGTGAGACATGTCGTTGTCCCTGGTAGGGAACTTGTCACCATACTATCGGACTGCCACGAGGGCCTACTAAATGCCATTGATCGAATATGGGAACATTTAAGCGATGATCAACCCCTTGGTTTTCAGAGGTATTGCCTTTGACACTTTCATAGTAACTACCACAAGAACTATAATATGATAAGGATCAAAGACTTGGTGTGGGTTGCTAGCATAGCTCGTCAATTGCAAAAGTTCAACACTATAACGGAACGAATTAAGAAAAGATGTGAACCTTGTTATAATGAACTAATGGGGGAGGATATTACTAAGTGGACATTTGCTCACAATGGTGGCTTTCATTGGGCGATCACATCAACTAATAACTTTGAGAGCTACAATAGTGCAATAGTAGGCGCACGTAACTTGCCCATCATTGCATCTGTACAGGTCACTTACTACCGTCTTGTTGAGAGTTTTGTTACACGACGTTGTAAGATATAATGTGACGTCAAGAATGGCCATGCATACCTGTTAAAAGTGCGCGAAATATTTCAGAAGTGGAGCGAAAAGCAATCGATCATACTATCACAGTTTGTAATTGGTAATATATGCTTATACTGTTATCATCATTAAATTGCTATTGCAATGGTGTTCAACTGAATGTATGACATTTTGTTACTTGTCGTACATGGACACTGTGTCTGTCAATGTGCTGACCGGCAGGAGGGGAACTAAAGGTGGTCATCTATATGCCGTGCAACTTATCTCGCCCAGCTGTACATGTGAAAAATGGGTTATATATCACCTACCTTGCTCCGACATGCTTACTGCTGTTGCTGTTACCAGAAAGTAACCCTAGTTTTTATTTGACTCCTACTACACTATGGAAGCGTATACCTTTGTGTACATGATTCCGTTTGCACCAATGTTAATAGAGGGTTACTGGCCTCCTTATGAAGGGCCTACTATTCTCCCAAACCCCCTTCGCAAACGTGTAGATCGAAAAGGCTATCCAAAATGTAGTAGAATTCCTAACGAAATGAATGAATCGAGGTAAAAATAAATGTTCAAATGTAGTTTATGCAACGAGCCTGGTCATAACAGACACCGATGTTCAAACAGGAGACAGAAACATTAGGGAATAGTACATGTACGTAATCCATTTGTATTTGATACACATGTTTAAAATGTGCAAACTTGTCATTCTAACTAAAGGTGCAAACTAATTATTTCATGCATGTTACATCACTAAGGATCACTTTGTGCAAATCTATAATAAATTATAGTCCATAAGACCCTCTATGTGACTGTCTCCTTCTGTAATAAAGAAAAAAATCAATAAAAGAAAGAGAGAAAGTAAAACATAACCAACTTGAGTACACATACCTCACAACCCACTGCATCACTCCAACAGAGTTTGAAAAAGACTAATGGTCACAGTCTTCTACTTCCTTTCAGAAGAACAAAAAAAGCTATTGAGATAAAAAATAATAATGTCACTTAGTAACATTGCAAAGTACTATAAATATGATTGTGAGTATATTTAACTTCTCTCATCTATGTTATATTGACAGCTAGTTTCTTTTTGGTTTTGTGCATTGCATTTTACTGACGTTCCAGATCTATCATATAATATGGCATCACAACGATGACCCGATGGGCCCATCGATCCCAGTGTACTTACTTTATAGGAGATTCATCGCTCACAGGTCATGTGGGACCATGGGGTAAGTTTTATAGAACTTGTACATAATATAGACAATAGTTCACATTTACTTTTTTTTAATAACTACTACCATTTTTTTAACGCATTCCTTTTATTTGATGGACAGTGTGATGAGTCTATTAATTGCCGTCATGAAGACTCGAGTATATTTGACGATGAAGTAAACCCTCGCATTATTCCATATTTGACCCGCGCCAATTTTTACGGTGTATACTGCCTAGGCAAAATTCAACATGATCATGCTTTGTTCACAACCATGGCTGAGAGATGGCGACAAGAGACACACACCTTCCGCTTGCCTATTGGGGAGGCAACGGTTATATTACAGGATGTCTCCATTATATATGGTCTTCCGATCAATGGCAGGGCTGTTATAGGTTCGGAATTACAGTTGACAATTACGGTTCGAAATTACAATAAATTGTACAAATTATTTCATGACATTATTTAAATGCACGTGTTCTTTTATTATGTTTTAATGTTTTTATGTCGTGTCCAATAACTGAATTCCATTTTATTAACATTTTACAGGTCCCTCCAGCCTGTCGACACTGCAGGATTAGGGGCCTTTATTTACGCAGTATTTAAGGGTTGCACCAGGGGCTGAATATTTCAAAAAAGATTTGGTCATGCTTAAGTAGTTAAGTCAGACATTTTGGGCACTTGCAGATGATGCTGATGAAATCAAAGTACAACGCTATGCTTCGGCATTTATACTGAGACTCATTGGTGGGGTCATGATGCCAAATCACTCCGGTACCCTATTCAGGCCCATGTACTTACCATTGCTAGTGGACCTTGATGCTTCTAGCTATTTCAGCTGGGGTAGTGCAATCTTTGCATCATTGTACAAAGGGTTATGTCGCGCCGTTCGTCCCACCTGTTCTAAGCTCATTGGCCCACTTACATTGTTACAGATATGCAAAATATTTTTTTACTCATGTTGTTATTACCTTTCGATGATCATATCCTTCCATATTGAGACTGAGATTCATTTAGATTTGGGTGTGGGAGAGATTCCCTATTATCGCCCCTATACGGAAGACGATTTCCATTACACATGCGCAAGAGCCGCTTATTATTGAGGAACACAAGTTTCTTGGTAGACCATTAGGGGGTAGGTGGTATGACGATTTTCTCCTCATAGACATCTCCACCCATGTGCTCGTTGTGTACAGGGATCAGTTGGACCGACTTTAATCTGATGATGTAAGTTATACATTGACAGTATGTTTTACATTTGTTACATTTGGGTTGTACAATAAATAACAATTGATTGTATATTTTGTATTCTTCAGTTTTGTTAGACCGTATACAGGGCTCATATGGATACGTTGCCCCTTACTGCTTTGCTGGAATGGAGGTTTGGACGACAGTGGTCCCTCTCTTATGCTTTGAAATTGTAGAGTTCGATCTACCTGATTGAGTGATGTGCCAGTTTAAGATGAGACAAGACATACCGAACCATTCGAATATCAGGAGAGACTTGCATTGAGTGGATCGATGGGGGAGGACCGCAGTAGATTGAAGTGACTATCATGCAGGGTACATAGAGTTCTGGTCACACATGATGGCTCGTGTAGTTGACGGTGAGATTTATGATAGGCCTATGTCCTCTGTTGATCCTTACATGGCGTAGTACAGAAGCATCACTCGCCTCCACATTGGGAATCCACTTAGGCACATAGAGAGAGGATATTCAGGTGTCGAAGGCACCATAGATTCAATGGTATGTGCAGTTAAATATTAAATACCAAAATTTTATTTTGATATCGTAATAAATGCTATTAATTTGTATTTTCAGACAGAAGCCTGGGCAGATATATATGAAAGGGGAACATGCGCTATACATAACTTCCCTAAGACATAATCAATGTAGGAGATATATCACATACAAGAACGTGCCATGACTTCTTTATCCCTCTGACAGAAGTTGGACCGTGTCCCACAGCACCGAGGACGTACCTGCTATGCAACGCATTTTGGTTCCCTGGCACCCAGTGTGCCACACGGCATACCACCTCATCCCACTCATACATGCCGATCCACCTCTTCGATACCATATTTCGTTCATGGTGGATATAGTGCAGGGTACGTCACACCTACACCATACAGCTATGCCACTTAGAGTTCTGGGACAACATCATATAGGCCAGTATTTCCTACTGAGGAATAGTTTGGCACACGTTATACTTCCAGAACATCACATCGTCGGCTGGCCTGCCCTGCCTCTCTAGTTATGTTTCAGACTGATCCAAGGTTTAGTTACGATCCGTTCGTAGATGGTAGCTCAGGACAGGTGAGTCATGATTTTCACAATGGATACCCATCATCGACTTATGGGCTAAGGTTGTCACAGGTGACTCATGATTTCCACAGTGGCTACCCTTCATCGACTAATGGGGTAGGGCCATCACAGGTGAGTCATGAGTTTCACAGTGGCTACCATTCATCGACTTATGCACCAGAGTCGTCACAGGTGAGTCATGATTTTCATAGTGGCTACCCTTCATCGAGTTATGGGGTAAGGCCTTTATAGGTTCATCAGGATGATCAAGAACTGGTAGTAGTGAGTGATGAGGACGAAAAGGTGGAGGTGGGTGTTGACAGAGGACGGAGTGGTCAGGACTAGTAGCAGGATTTAGGGGTTCGTAGAAGACTGAGAACCCAACGGGCTCGAACATGTCTTACAGGGGGGTGTTTAGGGCGATCATTGTTCAGGGGGTTTCATTAGTATCATCTACTGTAGATAGTATTATCTATTGTATGGGTTTTACCCCCGAGAGACATGGCATCACTTTTATTTGCATGTATTATCTATTGTAGGTGGTATGGCATTACTTTTTAATTTTTCTAATTATTTTGCAGGGAACTCACGATACATAAGTGTACATTGAATTTTAAGACAGTTACAATAACAAAAAATCATACAACAAGTTCAATGTTATAAATAAGTGAGCCAGCGAGCTAAACATAGATATAAGGTTGTGGTATGGAATTTGGCCTTTAGAACAATCATTATTAGGGTTAGGGTTATGGTTATGTATTAGCTACCTACCGGTAAAATTATAAGAGTTAAATCAAAATTAACACTATATGATATATATGTGGTTACGGTTATGAGATATTTCTAAAGAGAAATACGTTAATCTTACACCAAGGCTTAACCCTAAACCAAGATTAGGGTCATAGTTACGATTAAGCATTGGTTTTAGGGTTGTCATCAGTTCGAATAGTATGTTATCTCTAATCATCATCTCTCATTCTCAGTTATAAACCAATGGCAACCGAAGGTCTAGGCAGTTCAAATACTCGCCAATATGCTTGAGTGTGGATCCTACCTCCGTTCCACTACGAGTATTGGTGGGAAAAATATTCTAATCTGAAGGAGTATTATGTTGGCTTAGGACAAGAGTGGCCATTTAGGGTAAAAGAGCAAGAGGGATTGGTAAGAGATCTACAAAATCTCAGTGTTCGGATACCGCATCGACGCTCTCAGGTCATGCCAAGGAGAAACAATGTTGATTATGAAGAAGCTATAGCAAGAATAAGGCGAGAGAATAACCACATGTTGATGCGCCGACGTTGTTACTTCATACTCCAACTCGCTACCGAAATGGCAAAAGCCAGCGGGAGAGAACTCACACCGATGGAACACAACAATATATTAAGTAATGACTAGTATATGTCAGGCTATTATATGTCTGATGAGGAGTGAGTTGGGAACTTATATCAGTTTGAAGGACTGTTTATGATTATATTTATGTTTATGTTTATGTTTGTATTTTGACTTTAATATATAACATTGCTATTTGTATTAGATATTAATGAAAACTTTTATTATAAAGTTCAAAAAGATGTTGAACATACTAAAGAAATCGAAATGACTATTATACACAACACAACAAACCCTATACATTAAACCTCATAAATTTTCATCTTCATCAGACATGTCAATGTCAGATTGATATTTTTCATCACTGGCAACATGTAAATAAAATTTTGCCTCAGCCATTAACCCCTCTTCAGCATGCTCAGTCGTTGACATGTTGAACGAGTGTCGCCACAACCACATTTGCATTCGATTCTCCTCTTCATGGAAACGGTGCAATGCCATTTGTAATAACTGAGGAGTATCGGTAGGTATATTTCTTGCTAATCGACGAGGAATTTGCAGATTAGCTGCTCCCAAGTCTGCAATCAAAATCTCAGTTCTTATAGTTCTGTATGACAACTCACGTAACATTTTATTAATAGTGTTACATGTGTATCGCTTATTTGGATCCAAAGGCTATTCAAAACTTCTTCATTGTATGCAACCCAATGATGACCAATAGCCTTGAACATGTCATCAACAGTGTATTTCATTATGATTGAGGAGTATTGCCACAATTTTACAGTGTTACCTCCTCCCTCATATAGGAGGTATTTATAAAGAGCAATCCCTTACCCCCTTTTCATGTGAAGGCTGCATCTCCCATGCCCGACAATGCAATTAGCTCACAGGGTAAGGCTGCACCAGTGACATGACAAGGCTACACCAAAGAGTTATCATATCAATTAAAGCCATTAACCCCTCTTCACGTGGAGGTTGCATCTCCTATGCCCGTGAATGCAATTCGTTGACAAAGCAAGATTACACCAATGTCATGACAAGGCTGCACTAGAAAGTTGTCATAACAATTAAAGCCATTAACCCCTCTTCACGAGAGTACTGCATCTCCCATGCTCGTGACTAAAATATGACTAGACAAATCTACACTAGAGAGTTGTTATGTCAATTAAATTCACACTTCTTCACCTGAAGACTGCATCCCCCATGCCCGTGACTAAAACATGATTGGGCAAGTCTGCATTAGAGAGTTGTCATGTCAATTAAAGCCATTAACTCCTCTTCATGTGAAGACTTCATCCCCTATGACTGGACAAGTCAGCACCACATAATTTTCATGTCAATTAAAGACTCTTGTATTAAGTAACAATAATTGAAGTTTGATCTGATTACGTGTAGAAGTGCTCAACCATACCCGACAACATATCGAAGCGAAAAGGCTTGTTTGGCATATCATCCAGTCATGCGAATCTTACAGGCGACATGGATGAAAACCAACTATCAAGACCATGCTATATGGTGGGTACATACACGGACCTAGTCGGTAACAAATGGTATGGTAAAAAATGTAGCTTTCGTAATAAACCTATCCTTATGCACAATACGATGGGTCCGGTCAGTCACACCTTCATTGCAATGCATCCTTATGACCACCCCCCAGTATGACGGACAACCAATGCGTAAGATTCCCATGGGAGGACTTACTCAATAAACAGCTTGAGCAAGAGATGTATTGCCAATGGCATAGCTTCCGTGTCCCAAAGGTTCGTTCAGCTAACCTATGAGATAGGAGATCACCTATGAGCAAGGTCATTACAGCACTAGAATGCGAGACTGATCAAATGCAACGAAGATTGGACAAGTATCATTTCACAGAGCAAGTGAAGATAGAATATGTTGATCCAACACAACGAATACTAGAAATGTTTAAAGATCCGTTGTAGGTTTCTGATCCAAAACTTTCAGACTTCTCAGAAGCGATGACCTTGTCAACTATCTACCTAGTAGCCTTTCTGCTGGTGACAAACTAATGTGTTGTTACGAACATGGTCCATAAAGCTTATTTCTATGGATAAGCTTAGGGTTAGGGCTACGGTTTGCATAGTTATTTTCTTAGCGACTAAAATTATATGCTACAAATTACTATTTTCATTTAAGACAATTACAACATTTAGGGGTTCTATGAATTTTCTAACATCACAGAAAATATAATTTTGTAGAAAATGAATTTTGGTATGGCTTGAGTAGTTTGTTTTGTTTGCTTTGTGGCACTGGGTATAAAAATGAAATAAAAATAAATATTAATTGGACTCTATAATTTATTTGAAATTTAAAATAGACAACTACACTACTGTAATCATTGGAACTTATTAACGAACCAATTAAAATTTAAAATATCTTGATCACTATGGATTTTAGATAGAAAAAATCACTAGGATTATTGGAGATTAAAACAACTAACAACTCTTCTAATTTAACTCTGCTAGTTTAATTAATTATTATTTATTTAAAATTTTAAAATTTAAATTTTCATGCATAGCACAAGTTTACCACTAGTACTATTATAAATAGCAAAACGTTGTTAGGTCTTTGAAACTAAAAGTTCTAAAACATATTTATCATAATTTTGAATTTTAAAAATATGAAAAAAAATATATGTCCCTAGATTATTGGCTCTTTAATTAATAGGATACCTTTTTCCAATTCAAATTCAGCAAAATAGGAACATTAGATTCCAAATTTTCAATTTGAAAATTCTTTTTTATTTTTTATTTCATGGTTAACATTTTTAGAATATCAATTGTCTTTTCTAATATTATAAATCAAATAATTATTTTATTTTATAATAAAATTTCCAACATGAAGTGGGGTGGCCACAAAATAAAGAAATAAAAAATAGTAACACTATAAATATAGATTTGGGGGCAAAAATAGTAGCACTTATTTTAAATAAAATATAAACTTGGGAAAAATAGTAGCACTTATTTTAAACAAAATATAGACCATTTTAAACAAAACACAGGTTGGACCTGCGTTTTTTAAACAAAACGCAGGTTGAACCTGCATTTTGTCAGAAAACGCAGTTACAGACTACGTTTTATTCTTTTCCCTCTTCCCTCCCTTTTTTAGAAAATGAAATTCGAGATTGCATTTTTAGAGAAAACGCAACCCAAGATTACGTTTTACCTTACTCTGGGAATAACGTTTTGCTTTTGATTATTTTGGGAAAAAACTTTTCCAAAATAAGTATTTTGGGAAAAAAAACCCAACAAAACACCCAAAACTTATCCCAAAATTTTCATTTGTTTTTCTTCCCACCTCTATTTCTGAGAAATGAGTTATCCCCTCATGTTGTTGCTATGCTTTTGCTGCTGCCAATTCAACCGAAGGTCTCTCCATCAACACTTATGCTCCAGATTTTAGTTCTTTGTTCGAGATAGAGACAACCAGACTTTTGATCTTTTTAGGTCTCTTTAGTTGCAACACCTTTGCTGCAACTGGAGTGCAAACATCGGACCGGTATTCTCTCTCATATCATCACCCTATTACCTATGTTCTCTTTATACTCTCACTCTAGCAAACTAAGCAGATGTAATCTTCTTGGGCATTTTTTTATTTTGATTCGAACAACCCTAAAATTCTTGAGTTTCTATTTTCTCTTTAATTTATTGGCGTTTGTGAATTCTTCAACCCTAGAACTATTCATATGGTTATAATCCAATAGGCATGAGGGCTTCGGTATTGGGTATGGAGGGTAAGTCTTACAAGATTGTCTGTACGAAAAAGTCTTTTTACTTAAGCTACAAGTTGTTATCTCATTATCATCTCCTCATTCACTAATCTTCCAATACATCTATGGTTTTTAAAAATTGCTTCTACCTTAAGGATTAATTGTAATATCTAGAAATTTGAGTAGTTCAATTGGCTGAACTAGATTGGGCATTTGCATACTTCTAATTTTAGTTACAAGTTTTCATTATTCTTGTTGATGTTATGCTGTAGAAGAAGCCAAAATTGCAAAAAAATGGAAGTGCAAATAGGAAACATTGGGAGAACGGAAGCAAAAAATGCAGCTAAACAATATAGAGAAAACGGGAAGTGGAGAAACATTAAGAATAGATTGGAAAACGTAATAGGAATCCTAATAATAAACTTTTGTAAAATTAAAGGAACTCTAGGAAACATAGTGAAAAACTATATGAATAATTTAATGAGATCAATAGTTGGAATTTAAGGAAAGATATGTATAAAAATTATGAAACCCTAATCTCATATTTTCATGATTAGTTGAATTATATTTTAAACGTAGTTGAATTAGTTTATTTAATTTAATTTACATCTATTGCATGGTTAATTATAAATTGTGTGTGCCACTTGTATCATTTTATTAGTGGTAAGTTAACTGGTGAGTCATTAATGAGTGGGTATAATAAGTGGGTGTATAAAATACCTAAGGGGGGAAAGAAATGGGTGACACCTAAGACTTTTACCTAACTAGGTGAAAGAGATAGTGCAAAAAGAAAAAAAAAAGAAAAAGAAAAGAGAGAGTAATAGAAAGAAAGAGAGAAAGATAGAGAGAGAAGGAGAGAGATATAGAGAGAGAGAGAGAGAGAGTTGCAAAGAGAAATAGAGAGAAAGTAAGAGAGGAGTTGCTGCAGCGCAAGAAGAGGCTGATTTCAGGTATAAAAATTCTTCTCTTGCGGTAGATCATCCTATAGGTAGAAAGATCTTGGAGAATTACTCAATTTAGACACAAAATTCATCTGATTTGGTTAAAAATTGAGAGAGAAACTTCTGTCCAAAGTTGAAAGATTTTTGCTGCAAAAATTTACAAAAATAGCCATTTTCGGAGGTTGTTTGGCCTCTTTAAAAATCTGATTTATAGCTTAATTTTTGTACACTTAAACTTCAAGATCTTAGAAAATTTTGGGCTTTGGTTTCAGCTAAAAATGTTTTATATTCGAATTATAGTGATTTTTCAAAATTAAGCTGCCACTATAGAAGTCTGATGCCTAGATCTGCGCAGATCTATAACCTCTAATTTGACAGGGCATTCAATCAAGTTAGAGTAGCCCAAAAATTATGAAATTTTTATTTTATCTAGGAGAAAGAGTGATGATACTCTTTACAAAATTTCAGATCATTTAGATGTCGTTTACCTATGTTACTAATTTATCAAAACAGAGCATTTGCTGCTGAATTCGAGTTTCTACAGTACTGCACTGTATTACCAAATAAATACTTAGACATGTTCAAAAAATGTAAAATTTGGTCTGGATACTCTTGGAGATGTTTATGTTGTATTTCTAAAGTTTTAGAATTTTTGGATATAAGCTTACGAAATTATGTCTAGATTATGAAGCCTGTGTTAGGTTTGGCAGATTAGAGGACTTAGTGTATTTTGGTATTTTTTCAGCTCTAGCTTTACATTGGGAGTGTGATTGAGATTAGCATATGGTAGTTCTAATGCATAATTTCAGTGTTATAACTTGTTTGGAGTATATACATTATATTGATGATTATTAGAGTATACAGTAAGTTTCCTAAACTAATACGGTTGTGGTGATAGGAGCTAACGGAGAGCAAGATTCTTCAACGTCAACCAAGAAGTGATCTTTGGCGTAGGGTGTGTGCAGTGACAGGTGGGATCATAAGATAATCTTATTCATATAGAAGTGAATATATATTGCTTGTGTTATTATCTATGTTGGTGCTAATTGTGGGATTGTGAGATTTTGAGATAATCTTATTTATGTTGAATGCATTATTTGTTTTCTCTATGTATAGTAGTGGTGAATGCATATGAGGTGTTGAAGGTGTTTATATATATGAGGTGAAATTAGTATTATATGAGAAGTTTCGTGGAGACATTGATGATTCTATATATATGGTGGCATTGCATACCATTCATATTGTATGCCTTGTATTACACTGCAGAGAGTTAACCACGGTGGGATAACCAAGGCTTAGTCACGGTGGACTAGCCTAAGGGTGCCACGGTGGGCATTCCTTGATAACGCGTCATCGATATACTGGGCCAACGTTATCTAAAATTACGCGCACATAAGGGTAATACTTGCATTGCGTTGAGACATCCATGATACAGATATACTAATAATTTCTACTTGTGTGCATTTGAGTGCTTATTATCATTCTTTATGAGTTTGATTATCTATCGTGAGCACGTTAACAATTAGCTCACACCCACACAGACTATTTTGACAGGTAACCTGGAGAAGACGGTTTGGTTCACTGCAGTGTTGGTCCTATTGGTCCAGTAGGCAACCCAAGAGGGGGGTGAATTGGGTTTTTCAGAAATTAATACAAGTTAAGATTAATTAAAATTAATCTAAACAATATAGCAATGGCTAATCTATGTGCAAAGCAAAGTTATTAATGAAAACAAAGAAAACAGAGCAATGAGAAGGAGACACAGATTTACCGAGGTTCAACCACAAACCGTGGTCTACGTCCTCACCCCAAGACCTCCTTGAAGCCTTCTTCCACTATGTAATCACCTATTACAAGATGGGCTGCTGATTGATGAAGTGCTCAGCTCACTCTACAAGAACCCCTCACTGAGTTCTTCAATTCCCAAGTGGTTTTGTCCAAGCTCCACTTAAACTTTACAAGAGTTTTGCTTCACACAAGAGAACTCTCAAACTCTCAGTTACAAGTGTATGTGAGTATACAACTTACAAACAAACTCTCTAACTAGAGTAGATTTACAATTAAAGCTCACAAGAATAAAACAGGAAGAATGTTTTAGGAATATCAGTGATTCAGTAATTCTTGTCTCTTCTTGTTTCTTCCTCTTGATTCTTGTGTATAAATGCAGTTGGAGGCTAGTATATATACCCTTGCATTGATTCCATCCGTTGGAGGTAGTTAGGTATCATAAATGCACATCCAGTCTGTTATAACGTTAAGAAAAATAGCCGTTGCGACAGAGGGAGTCGGCTCCATTTCTTGTGGTGTCGACACTTCCTACTTCTGCATTTACCAGATGATGTTCACTGACTTCATGAGTCCCCTCTTCATGTTGATGAGGCGACTCCTTGTTCATCTGTCTTCTTCATATCAGGCTTCTGCTGTCATGAGGCGACACTTCTGCTTCAGGTGTCCACTCATTGATCATTTGAACTTCAAGCCTTTTTCTTCTGTTACCAGGAGGCGACACTTCATCTTCAAGTGTCCGTTCATTGATCATATTATTTTCAAACCTTTGCGTCTGGCACCAGGAGGCGACACTTCATCTTCAAGTGTCCGCTCATTGATCGTATTATTTTCAAGCCTTTGCGTTTGGCACCAGGAGGTGACACTTCATTACAATGTGTCCGCTCATTGCCTACTTGGTCTCCAGGCTTTTTGCTTCGGTGTTCAAAAGGCGACACTTTGTTTCAATGTGTCCACTCATTGTCCAATTTGTCTTCAAGCCATTTAGCCTTTGTGTGCAAGAGGCGACACCTCAATTCTATGAGTCCCCCCTTTGTTCAATATGTCTTCAGGCCTTTTAGTGTCTGTGATCAGGAGGCGACTCCTTATTATCATGAGTCCCCTCATTGCCCAGAATTCAGCCTTCAGATTTCTATTGATCAAGCTTATCAAAGCACTGGTATAAGATCTTCAAGGAGTATGTCTTTGGAGTATGAAGATCAATCAAATCTTCCTAACTCATCAGAGTTAACTTCTATTTAAATTTGAATTGGATCAATCATTGGATATTGATCGTCTTCTTGAATCTCTAACAGTCAAAGCTTCACTAGATCAAGGCTAGTCTTTTCTTCTTCATTTTCAAAGCTTCTTCAATCAATGCAGAACTTCTTCTTCAATGCCAAGCTTTCTGTAGAGCTTCACACTACTTCATTTCTGATTTCCTCTCTTTGCTAGCAATTCTTCATTCTTCAATAAACACTTCACAGAGTCCATTGCAAACTTGATGAAATCTCTTCATACATCTAGTCTTCATTGACTCTTTACACTTGTAGAAGAATTCTTCACTTGAATTCCATGTAGAGATCAGATATTCATTGTGAGCCATCTTCTCAGCAACTTCAATCTCATTGTCTTGAATTGGTCTTAACCATACCAGATGAGATCATCACTTGAGCATTTTCCAAATTCTTCAACAACTAATTCTTCTTCAACTGAGCATTGCACTACTTCAACTGATCTTCGTGTATTCTGATGAGATCTTCTTTAGGCATTAACATCATCTCCATT
Source organism: Euryodendron excelsum (assembly GCA_033060915.1). Lineage (NCBI taxonomy): Eukaryota > Viridiplantae > Streptophyta > Magnoliopsida > Ericales > Pentaphylacaceae > Euryodendron > Euryodendron excelsum. Next base: position 56,691,978 of record CM065378.1, read on the forward strand.
CTTCACCTTTAACTGATCATTTCATTTCCTCAACTGATGAAGTCTTTAGTCTGGTGCAAATCAATCTTCATTGAAACTATGCATACTTGAACTTGTTGTTCATTCCTTTGATATGTGTTAGACTTAAGATTCAACTTTAAGTCTAAGTTATGAACTTGTTAATCTGCACACTAAGTAGATTCATTAGTAACATAACACAAGGTTTAGTTATCATCAAAATCAACATGGGAATTAACCTTGAGTCAACAAGGATTAACCTTGACTCAACAGGTCCTTGCCGTGGTGGCACGCATATCGATGTCTGGATATTGTGTCTCAGGACTTGGGAAAGCTCTTGTCGTTTTGCCCTCGTCTTTCGTATACTTGTATTTAGAATTTGAGTATTTGTATTTTGCTTTGGGATTTTGTTTTCATAAAGTAATTGTGCTTTTTTCCGTTGCATTTTATTTGTTGGGTGTGGCTTAAGGTGTCGTTTGCAGGTATAGTACCCCGGTGCGATCACGCCCCACCTAATACGACATACTTAATGTCTAATTGGGATGGGGGTGTGACAGTTTGGTATCAGAGTCGGTTGTCAGCCAAAGTATATAACCGAGGCTAGAGTGTGGAGGTTTCGTCTAGGATTGCAGTGAACCTTAAGGTGTTGTTGATGTCTGTTTGTGTGGGTTTTGTATCTTGTGTACTTATTTTGGTTTGGTGCAGAAAGAATGGCATAGCAAGAGTCAGGAGGGGAGTCATCAGCTTCAGTGCGAGGTGAAGAGGAAATAACGCAGGAACCACGTGTCCCCGATGCTACGGACAGACTTGCAAATCTAATGGCACAGTATATGGAAGCACAGATGGCAAGATCGGTGCCAAGGAATACAACCTATCATGAGCAATTCATGAAGTTGAATCCATCGAAATTTTTAGGGGCAATTGATCCATTGGTAGCTGGAGTGGCTAAGGAAGCTGGAAACTATATTTGAGGTGATGGGGATTTATGATGAACGAAAACTATCACTAGCCACATTTATGCTAAGAGGCGAGGCACGAAATTGGTGGGAAGCCACGAGACGAATGACAAATGCTCAACTTAGAGTACCAATCATGTGGCAACGTTTTGTGGAAATATTTAATGATCAGTACTTTCCCTTCATTTACCGTTACCAGAAAGAGCAAGAATTTATTCTTCTAAAGCAAGGAAAAATGTCAGTGGTCGAATATGAAGAGTAGTTCACAGCCTTGTCTCGATTTGCACCTGACTTGGTGCATACTGAAGGTGCCAAGTGTAGAAGATTTCAACAGGGACTAGAGTTGGCAACTCGGTCTCGAGTTTCTGTATTGGAAATCACTAGATATGGGGACTTGGTGAACAAATCTAAGATTGTGGAATTGGATGTGAAAGAGATGACATGGAGACGAGAACAATGTAAGAAGGGGAGGTTTGATTCGGGAGCTGGTACTTCACGCCAGAGACCTACAGAATCTGCTCCAACTGTGAACTAAGGACGGGTACAATACAATCCTGGATTGAGCGGTTCACGATTTAATAATGCGAGAAGCACAGGAAGTTCAAGGGGTTGAGGAGCATCGAGACCACTGGGTAGGTCTACCAGTTTGAGGCCCTTGGGGAGTAACACCGGGGGCATTATTTGTTATTGATGTGGGGCTGAGGGGCATGTTGTCCGAGATTGTTCGGTGCCATGGACCGACAAATGCTATCAGTGTGGACAGCCATGCCACATAGCAAGAAACTGTCCTCAGAATCTTGCTGCAGCATCATCAGTGGGTAATGTGGCTAGCGGAAGCAGGGGAACAATGGGGGTTGCTAAAAAGGGGCTAGCTACGACACTAGAACCACGCACTCAAGCACGAGTCTATGCTATGACGATGAGAGATGCACAGGCTACTCCTAACGTGGTGACAGGTATATTACCCATAGCTGATAAAGAAGCATATGTGTTATTAGATCCAGGTTCCACACATTCCTTTGTTTCTCTTGCATTTAGTATGCATTTGGATAGGCCATGTAGTTTGATGTCGCAACTTTTACTTGTGACTACATCGGTGGGAGATGTGATCGTAGCAGACAAGGTATATAAAGATTGTGTGGCGAAGATTGGGGATAATGAGTTGACAGTTGACTTGATTCCATTAGCTATTCATGACTTTGATTTGATATTGGGGATGGATTGGTTATCTTCTTATCATGCGTCCATTGATTATTTTAAGAAAGAAGTTATTTTTAGAATGCCGAATAAAGCAGAATTTAAATTCCAAGGGGAAAGAGATGTAGTTTCAACTTGTTTAATATCAGCTTTAGAAGCCAGGAGGTTGCTGTAGAAAGAATATGAAGGGTATCTTGCACATGTAGTTGACACTACTAAATCAGAATTGAAGTTATCTGATATCCCTGTGGTTCAAGACTTTCTGGATGTCTTTCTAGACGAGCTTCCAGGGGTAGTCCCAGACAAAGAGGTGGAGTTTTCTATTGAATTGTTACCAGGAACAACACCGATTTCAATTTCACCGTATAGAATGGCACCAGCCAAATTGCGGGAGTTGAAACTGCAATTGCAAGACTTGCTGGAGAAGGGTTTTATTCAACCAAGTGTTGCACCATGGGGGGCACCAGTTTTGTTTGTGAAGAAAAAGGATGGCACCATGAGATTGTGTATTGATTACCGACAATTGAATCAGGTTACTATAAAGAACAAATATCCTTTGCCTCGAATTGATGATTTGTTTGATCAATTGCAAGGAGCTGCAGTGTTTTCAAAGATTGATTTGAGATCTGGATACCATTAATTGAAAGTAGAAGACAGTGACATCCCAAAGACTGCATTCCATACACGATATGGCCATTATGAGTTTTTGGTGATGCCTTTTGGGTTGATGAATGCACTTGCTATCTTCATGAATTTGATGAACAGAGTGTTTCAACCTTTTCTTGATTCCTTTGTGATTGTTTTTATCGATGATATATTGGTTTACTCCTACAGTCAAGAAGAACATGAGACTCATCTGAGACTTGTATTGCAAACTTTAAGAGAAAACCAATTATATGCCAAGTTTAGCAAATGTGAATTCTAGTTGGACAGAGTTGTTTTCTTAGGTCATGTGATATCTGCAGAGGGAATTAATGTGGATCCGAAACAGATTGAAGTAGTGATTAACTGGGGACAACCGAAGAATGTTTCAGAAGTGAGAAGTTTCTTGGGCTTAGCGGGCTATTATCGGAGGTTCGTACAAGGCTTTTCATGTATCGCAGCTCGTTTGACTCGGTTGACGCGCAAAGAGGTAAAGTTTGACTGGACAGATGATTGTGAGCAAAGTTTTCAAGAATTAAAAACCAAATTGACTACAGCACCAGTATTGACCATTCCTTCAAGTAAAGGTGATTTTGTTATCTACAGTGATGCTTCACATCAAGGATTAGGTTGTGTTTTGATGCAAAGGGGAAGAGTTATAACTAATGCATCACGACAGCTGAAGACACATGAAAAGAACTACCCTATACATGACTTAGAGTTGGCAGCAGTGGCGTTTGCATTGAAACTATAGAGACATTATTTATACGGGGAATCTTTCGAGGTGTACACAGATCATCAAAGTTTAAAGTACTTATTTACTCAACGAGACTTGAATGCACGACAGAGGAGATGGATGGAATTGATTAAAGACTATGAATGTGTAATTTATTACCATCCGGGAAGAGCTAATGTAGTGGCTAATGCTTTTAGTTGAAAGTCTTCATGTAGATTGGCTTGCATGCGGTGTCATCGGGCAGAAGTATATGCAGAAATGACTTCTTTGGGAGTGGAGTTTGAACAAAAAGGTATGGGTGTCATGTTAGCTCATTTTCGAGTGAGACCATTGTTACTTGATCGCATTCGGGAACTCTAAATACAAGATGAGCGATTGGTAAAGATTAGGCAAGAGGTGTTGGAAAAGGTGAGTACTGATTTCTCTATTCTTGATGATGGTACTTTAATGTTAGGAAATCATTTTTGTGTACCTAATCATTCAGTTTTGAAGAATGAAATTATGGAAGAGGCACATCACTCACTATATGATATGCATCAGGGGAGCACCAAGATGTACAAAGATCTTCTAGAGATATACTGGTAGCCAGGTATGAAGACGGATATTGCTGAATTTGTAGCAAAATGTTTTACTTGCCAACAGGTGAAAGTTGAGCATCAAAGACCGGCAGGTTTATTGCAGCCTCTCTCTATCCCTCAATGGAAATGGGAGCATATCACTCTGGATTTTGTTGTAGGACTACCGAAAAATCCTAGTGGACAAGATTCAATATGGGTTATTGTGGATAGATTGACCAAGTCAGCTCATTTCCTTCCAGTAAAAGTTTCTTATACGTTGGATCAATATGCTAAGTTATGTGTGAATGAGATTGTTAGACTACATGGAACGCCAGTATCTATAGTTTTGGACAGAGATCCAAGGTTTACGTCGAGATTTTGGTTGAGTCTTGAACAAGCTATGGGTACATCATTGAAGTTCAGTACAACTTTTCATCCTTAGATAGATGGACAATCTAAAAGGACTATTCAGACTTTGGAAGATTTGCTGCGAGCTTGTATGCTTGAGTTCAAAGGTCGTTGGAGTGATTGCATTGCTTTGATGGAGTTTGCATATAACAATAGTTATTAATCTAGCATTGGTATGGCATCATTCGAAGCATTGTATGGTAGGAGATGTCGGACTCTAGTATGTTGGAGTGAAGTCGGTGAAAGATAGTTGTTCGGCCCGGAAATGATCCAAGACACAACCGAGAAAATCAAGACAGTTAAGGAGCATTTGAAGGTGGCACAGAGCAGACAGAAAAGTTATGCAGATAATCGACGGCGTGAACTTAAATTCAAGGTGGGAGACCAGGTGTTTCTTAAAGTTTCTCTATGGAAAGGCATTCTGAGATTTGGAAGGAAAGGTAAATTGAATCCGAGATATATTGGGCCGTATACAATTATGGAAAAATTTGGTGTTGTGGCTTACAGGTTGGATTTACCTCTGGAAATGTCCAAGCTATATAATGTTTTCCATGTATCTATGTTAAGGAAGTATGTGTCAGATCTGTCACATGTATTGGTTCCACAACCGGTTGAGTTAGCAGATGATTTGAGTTATGTTGAGGAGCTGGTTCAGATATTAGATCGAAGGAATCAAGTACTTCGCAATAAGGTAATTCTGTTGGTGAAAGTACTGTGGAGAAGCCATACAGTGGAAGAAGCTACATGGGAGAGTGAAGAGATAATGTAAAAACAGTATCCATATCTATTTTCATGAGGTAAGAGAATTTCAGGATGAAATTCTTTAAGAAGGGGAGAGTTATGAAACCCTAATCTCATATTTTCATGATTAGTTGAATTGCATTTTAAACGTAGTTGAATTAGTTTATTTAATTTAATTTACATCTATTGCATGGTTAATTATAAATTGTGTGTGTCACTTGTATCATTTTATTAGTGGTAAGTTAACTGGTGAGTCATTAGTGAGTGGGTATAATAAGTGGCTGTATAAAATACCTAAGGAGGGAAAGAAATGGGTGACACCTAAGGCTTTTACCTAACTAGGCGAAAGAGATAGTGCAAAAAGAGAAAAAAGAAAAAGAAAAAGAAAAGAGAGAGTAATAGAAAGAAAGAGAGAAAGATAGAGAGAGAAGGAGAGAGATATAGAGAGAGAGAGAGAGTTGCAAAGAGAAATAGAGAGGGAGTAAGAGAGGAGCTGTTGCAGCGCAAGAAGAGGTAGATTTCAGGTACAAAAATTCTTCCCTTACTGTAGATCAACCTATAGGTAGAAAGATCTTGGAAAATTACTCGATTTAGACACAAAATTCATCTGATTTAGTTAAGAATTGAGAGAGAAACTTCTGTCCAATGTTGGAAGATTTCTGCTGTGAAAATCTGTAGAAATAGCCAATTTCGGAAGTTTTTTGGCCTCTTTACAAATCTGATTTATAGCTTAATTTTTGTACACTTAAACTTCAAGATCTTAGGAAATTTTGGGCTTTGGTTTCAGCTAAAAATGTTTTATATTCGAATTATGGTGATTTTTCAAAAGTAAGCTATCACTATAGAAGTCTGATGCCCAGGTCTGCCCGGATCTGTACTCTCTGGTTTGACAGGGCATTCGACCAAGTTAGAGTAGCCCAAAAATTATGAAATGTTTACTATATCTAGGAGAAAGAGTGATGATACTCTGTACAAAATTTCAGATCATTTAGATGCCATTTACCTATCTTACTAATTTATCAAAGACAGAGCATTTAGTGCTAAATTCGAGTTTCTGCAGCACTGTCCTGTATTAGAAAATACCAAATAAATACTTAGGCATGTTCAAAAAATGTAAAATTTGGTCTGGATACTCTTGGAAATGTCTATGTTGTATATCTAAAGTTTTAGAAGTTTTGGATATAAGCTCACGAAATTATGTCTAGATTATGAAACCTGTGTTAGGTTTGGCAAATTAGAGGACTTAGTGTATTTTGGTATTTTTTCAACTCTAGCTTTACATTGGGAGTGTGATTGAGATTAGCATATAGTAGTTCTAATGCATAATTTCAGTGTTATAACTTGTTTGGAGTATATACATTATATTGATGATTATTAGAGTATACAGTGAGTTTCCTAAACTAATATGGTTGTGGTGATAGGAGCTAACGGAGAGCAAGATTCTTCAACGTCAAACAAGAAGTGATCTTTGGCGTAAGGTGTGTGCAGTGACAGGTGGGATCATAAGATAATCTTATTCATATAGAAGTGAATATATATTGCTTGTGTTATTATCTATGTTGGTGCTAATTGTGGGATTGTGAGATTTTGAGATAATCTTATTCATGTTGAATGCATTGTTTGTTTTCTCTATGTATAGTGGTGGTGAATACATATGAGGTGTTGAAGGTGTTTATATATATGAGGTGAAATTAGTATTATATAAGAAGTTTCGTGAAGACATTGATGATTCTATATATATGGTGGCATTGCATACCATTCATATTGTATGCCTTGCATTACACTGGAGAGAGTTAACCACGGTGGGTTAACCAAGGCTTAGTCACGGTGGACTAGCCTAGGGGTGCCGCGGTGGGCATTCCTTGATAACGCGTCATCGATATACTGGGCCAACGTTATCTAAAATTGTGCGCACATGAGGGTGATACATGCATTGCATTGCATTGAGACATCCATGATATAGATATACTAATCATTTTTGCCTGTGTGTATTTGTGTGCTTATTATCATTCTTTATGAGTTTAATTATCTATCATGAGCACGTTGACAATTAGCTCACACCCACACAGACTGTTTTGACAGGTAACCTGGAGAAGACGGTTTGGTTCACTGCAGTGTTGGTCCTTGCTATGGTGGCATGCAAATCGGTGTCCGGATATTGTGTCTCAGGGCTTGGGAAAGCTCTTGTTGTTTTGCTCTCGTCTTTCGTATACTTATATTTGGGATTTGAGTATTTGTATTTTGCTTTGGAATTTTGTCGTATACCTATACTTGACATGATGTGTGTAAAGTTATGGGATGGTTTATATATATGGTTAGTTTATGATTTCATAAAGTAATTGTGTTTTTTTTCTGTTGCATTTTATTTGTTAGGTGTGGCTTAAGATGTCGTTCGCATGTACAGTGACTTGTGCGATCACGTCCCATCTAATATGACATACTTAATGTCTAATTGGAATGGGGGTGTGACAAAAATCCACACTTCAAGTTTTCATATAGTTTCCGAAGAGTTTTCCATAAATTTTCGAAACATTTCTCACACTTCTCTGTTAAGTATCCTAAAAGTATTTTAAACGTTTCCCCAGTCATTTCGTATGAAGCGCATTTTTCTGAAGACATGCTTCCCCTTTACAAAGGAGTTTCTAGAAACTATGAAAGATGTAGAATCTGTCTACAATTAAAGCAGAAGTAGTAATCGGGTTTACCTCTTGAAGCGTGTCCTAAAGCAGGTTCGAAAAAGCTGATCTTGAATCGAAGATTCTTCGCGTGTACCTGCGTTCTCTTGTAAATCTATCCGCAGTGGAATACAGTCAAATCTTCTCAAAAAGCCAAAAGCATCTACACTAATTACAACTCAAGAGCCTATCTTAATTGTGTGTTTTGGGAGAGATACTGAGAGAATTGCTCACATATTGTTGCACACACAAAAATGCAGCTACTAAAATCTTACTTCTTCTCTTGATCTCTTAAACATTTACAAATGTGGAATGGATCTACCATTCCTAGTTTTTGGTGGTTGACACATGACCCAACCACCAAGATAAGTGGAAGTCTGCTTTAACAACCACCCCAACCACCAAGGTAAGTGGGGGCATGCTTGAACAACCAATCACCCCAACCACCAAAGTAAGTGGGAGTATGCTTAAACCACCTAATACAAGTAGCGGGTGGGTCTTTAGATTAAGGTAAGTCTATGGGCGTCCGAATCAATCCAAACTTGAACCAACCCGAATCAGTCATACTAACAGAAGACACACATCTCACATAGATTTTCTTATCGTGGACTAAAAAAAAGGACTTTTTGGTATAAAAAAAAATGAGTATATTATAATGCCCATCCTTGTGGTTTGCACATATATAGTGTCTCTTCTGTTCTTCACTTTTAATGTCAGGTAATCATGATTTGGGTTCAAAATAGCGTATATCTTCCCCCTATACGGATAGTAATTCTAAAATTATTCAGTTCTTATGTTTCTTGCTTTTTCCCCCTTTTTTCTTATAGTACCCCAGAAATAAAAAAGATAAAGGGGGCATGCAGTGAACTTGCACTTTTTAGAATTTTTCTTCTCAAGTATACAACAATTACTTAACCCTTGCAATCATATCAAATATCTTTGAACAACTATTTTCCTTGCCTATATCTTTTTAATGTATGCAATATGACAATAAAATGGTAGAATATTTCGGCATATTGGCATTCACACCTTGGCATCTTGAAATCCTAAATCTGATGGTAATAGTATCCTTTGAACTGTCACATGTAGTGAATAGTATCAGTCATTTGATAACAATTAAAAATATTTGTTACCCCTGCTTTCTGATTCTAATTGCTAAATGGTGTAGCAAGTTACTGCCAGAGAAGGAGCTATTCTTAGTGTCTTGCCTTGGTAACAATTAGAAATATTTTAATACATTTGGCCCTTACCTGAAAAATAGTATTAACTAAACTAGATTAGCTATTCTTAGTCAAAAGAGAGATAAAATACATATTAGTCCTTGTTGCAGTGTTATACCTATATTGGTGAGATGAGGCTATGTGTCTGGTCTTCCACAGTGTCATAACACATGAAAACTTGACTTTTCATAATGGTTTGAACATAGTATGTATTTTTAGTACATATCTTGAACCCATGCTCATTCACTCATTCTTTCTAGTCCAATTATAAAATTGAAATAACTATTATTCATTACCAATGATCAGGTTAAAATTCCAAAGAACATTCCTTGAATAAATGTAACTAATTGCCACTGTGTTGTTTACGACAATCTAATTAAAGGGGTGCTAAACACAAGTGCAAATCTGTTGGTTTGTGAGGGAGTTTCTATGGACCTTCTATTAATGCTTTGCTCTTGTTTGATTTTTAAATGAAGAAGCAATATGTAGCAACTGTGTTGGTTGTCTTGAGAACATGCGAATAAAGTGTATGACCAATTCCTCATCATAATGCCTATTTTGTCTCCATTTTCTAAATATTGGGCACTTCTATATCTTTAAAAAATGGCTTACATTCTTGCTAATTAAAAATGTCCTTTAATTTTTGAAATTCACATATATGTAATTACTGTATCACATCCTTTAGATGGAAGATTAGGCAATTATATCTCATAGTTTGTGTTCGTCAATGTCCCTTAAGTATATTCTTGTCATTTGTCAAACTTAGATTGTTGGTTTTATTTTGTATGGGCATGGCGTAATAGTTCTTTCATAGTAGCAATAGTTGTACATTCTTTACATAGAATTCTTTTTCATGGCCTAATAATCTTTATCCAAAAATTTTCATTTGTCGCCCAGAAGTATTTCGGACAAGGATATAGCGATGAATTTTGCAAAGAACAGATTTCGTTGGCAAAGACCTTTAGCGACGATTTTTCCAATTTTAGGGATGAATTTTTTTTTCTCTAAAACACAAGTTTCTTGTAGTGTGGCCTATCGTTGTTAATTGTGAAAAATATTTCTTGAATTTTCATTAATGATTGCCTTTCGTAAATGAATTCCTAGTTCCACAAAGAAGGGTGGGAGTAAATAACTTCTCTGTTATTTGGTTGGAAAGACAGGGGAAGAGAATAGCAAGAGGATGGACTCTCTCTCTCTCTCTCTCTCTCCATTTTCAATCTGTACAAAAATGGTTAAAAGAAGGGAAAGAAAACCCTGATACATTGCTATAGTGGGGTATGATTATGAAATCATATTAATTATTTCTTTCATTATTTTTTTAAAGGCCAATCAAGGCCTATGGGACACTAATCCAATGAGCTACGCCATTAACTTGGCGAATGACACATAAATGACATGAATTCTATATTAGAAAGCCTTGATTGAGCCTCTAAAATGTCCCTATCCACCAAATTAATTTCTCAAGAGAAGGGCTTATTGAAATAGTTTTTACAAGCTTGGCTGCCCAATAAGCTTTTCTCGAACCAAAGGTATAGATTGGTGCTAATATCCCGTCAAGATGTTTGGAGGATGATTCATTTGATTCAAATCAACCTTTAAATTTTCACATTACCAAATGAAGGAGGATTCCATTATCGCACAAAACTTATCTTAAACCAATATAAAAGAATTGTTAGGCTCTTTTTTTTCCTGCTTGGACAGAGTAGTTTTGTCTTTTGTGTAAAGAATATTCTACCTAATTATTAGCAGCATCATGCATTCTCCACCCCATTGTTTGATCCTAGTTTTTTGTTTGTTTTTTTTTTTTTTTTGGGTTTTATGCTTTTTGATGTCATTAGGTCCAATGTAGTTTTTCACAAAGGAATAAATCCCTTAATCGTCTGAGTCTCCTCATTTGCAATAGAGCTATGTATCTAGTCTATAGCCCACAATTACAACAGGATTGTTAGAACTAGTAGGAAGGAAAAAGAGAAAGAGAGAGTCCTTTATTGGATGATTTAGATATGTACATTTTAGTCCTATTTATAACACAACAAAGGATGGGGAAAAGACATTCCTAACCAATGTGAGATTGGATATACTATTATACTAAACTAACATAGTACACTAACATCCTCCCTCAAACTCAAGATGGTAAGACTGAAGTCAACTTAAGTTTGGAAACTAGATCTTAAAAGCGGCCAAAAAGATGGGCTTTGGTGAATATACCAGCAGTTTGATCGGCAAAAGAGACAGAGTGAAGATAAATAGTACCACGTACCAAATGCTGACGAATGAAATGACAATCAATCTTAATATATTTGGTGCAGTTATTAAAGACGTCATTATAAGTAATGAGATTAGCACTCCGGTTGTCTCAAAAGATGGTAGTAATAGTAGAGTGTACAACCCCGAGATCTTTTCGAGCAACTAGTGAAGCCAAAGAAGTTCTTGGACAGTATCAGCAAGAGCACGATATTCGACTTCAATGCTAGATCCAGTAGTAAGCATTTGCTTTTTGTTACGCTATGAAAAAGGGAGTCACTCAAGAAGAAGGAGAAACCAGTAGTGGATCGATAGTCAGTTGGACCACTGACCCAATCAGCATCACTGTAAGCACGAAGCTGAAGGGAGGAAAGAGCAGAATAATGGAGACCATGAAAGAGAGTATCCTTGACATAATGAAGGATCCGAAGGACAACAACATAATGGGTGGACCGTTGAGCAGACAAGAACTGACTGACAAGATGAATCACATATGAAATGTCTGGACAAGTAATAATGAGATAGACAAGACTGCCAACCAACTAACGATAAAGAGTAACATTAGAGAGAGGGACGCCATCCAGAGGAGTGAGACGTGCATTGAGCTCTAAAGGAGTGGAGACAATCTTACTATTAGTGAGACCTGCACGAGCTAGAAGATTCAAAGCATACTTAGCCAGAAATAAATAGTAACTAACAGAATGTGAAGAAATCTCAAGGCCCGAGAAGTAACTGAGAGACCCTAAGTCTTTCATTTTAAAATGCTTGTTGAGAAAGAACTTAAGATCAGCAATGCCACCAAGATCACTGCCAATAATGATTATATCATCCACATATAGGAGAAGAAGAATAGTGCCCTGGGAAGTCGTGCGAAGAAATAAAGCTAAATCACAAGGACTGGAGGAGAACCTAAATTACCAATGATGACACTAAATTTGGCAAACTAAGCACGAGGAGCTTGTTTGAGGCCATAGAGAGTACGATGAAGCTTACACACTTGATGAGTAAGAGGAGAATAACTAAGAGGAGGTTCCATGTAAACTTCTTCAATGAGATCACCATCGAGAAATGCATTCTTCACATCCATTTGAAAGAGGGCCCATTGACGGACAGTAGCAACAGTAAGTAAACTACGAACATAAGTGAGCCGTGCAACCAGAGCAGAAGTCTCCTCATAGTTAATGCCATATTCTTGGATGAAGCAGTTGGCTACCAGCGAGCCTTATGGCGTTTGATAGAACCATCGGACTGGGTTTTTATTTTGTAAACTCATTTACAGCCAATTGGAGTCTTGCTTAGGGGGAGGTCAACCACATACTAAGTGTGAGTTTTATCTAAGGCCTGTAATTCATTAGCCATTGCTTGCTGCCAAACAAGGTTAGAACTGGCCTCACGATAAGCGTGAGGTACATGGTGAAAAAGAATAGTAGAAAAGCAGTGATGGCCACGAAGATGGACAGGGATATTTTTTACCTGATTAGAATGGCGAAGAGGAGGGTTAGCCAAGAAACCATCAGAGACAGAAGATATAGCAGAAGACCTAATGGGAGAAGGACTGGAGGAGATAGGGGCAGAAGTAGGTGCAGGATTAGCAGTCGAGACAGGCACTGGAGATGGAATCGCAGCATGCAGCTCAGACGAGACCAGATCACAATCGTTAGGGAACAGGTTAATGGAGGGATCAGTGAAGAATGAGGGAGACGAAGAAGACGAGAGATGGTAAGAGGATAAAGAAGAGAACAATTTATGTTCCTAGAAGATGACATGATGTGAAATCTAAAGTTTTTTGGATAAGGGGTCGCAACACCGATAACCTTTATGCTCAATGTGATACCTTAAGAAGCAACAAAGGTAAATCCGGGGTTCAAGCTTATTGCGCTCATGAGGTCGGAGGAGGACAAAACAGACACATTCAAAAATACGAAGATGACTATAGTCAAGAACATGACCATATGAATCTTCATAAGGATATTGGTTACCAATAACCGGAGATGGAACACGATTGATAGTATAAACAGCAGTAAGAATAGTTTTTCTCCAGAATCGTTTAGGACAAGATGAGGCAATAAAAACAGCACAGACGGTATCAAAAAGATGTTGATGTTTACATTTGGCTCGACCATTCTGTTGGGATGTGCCAAGATAAGAACGATGAGGAAGAGTGCCTCGTTGGTTGAGGAAAGTGAGAAAAGTAGAGTATTTGTATTCCATGGCATTATTAGAGTAAAAAACTTTTATTGGATGAGAGAATTGAGTTTGAATCAGTTTTGGCAAAATCAAAGTATATTAGAGATAACTGAGACTGATTTTGCAAGAGATAAATCCAAGTAAAACGAGAAAAGTTATCAATAAAAAGGACAAAATATTTGGATCCCCCCATAATAACATTAGGGGAAGGTCTTAATACATCAGAGTGAACGAGATCAAAAGGGGCAGAGGAAATAGAGGTACTATTAATAAAAGATAAAGTTGGTAATTTGGCTAGTTGACATGATAAAAAAATCAATGTTGTCAACGTAGACAGAGCCTAACAGATCACTAGAGACTAGAGGACGTAAGCGTCCTGGAGAGACATGACCAAGACGGGAATGTCATAAGCTCAAGGTGGATGCAGTGGAAGTAGAGGCAGCAAAATAGATTGGAGAGTAGACGACGATGGAAGATGAAGGTGAATGAGCTTAAATAAGCGACCATGCTTGCAGTCGATCTTAAGAGTTTGTCCCATCTATGAATCCTGCACAAGACAACCAGTAGAAGAAAAGGTGATGGTGAGACCAATATCACATAATTAGCCGACCGAAATGAGGTTAAGAGAGAGTTTAGGAATAAGATAAGTATGTGGAAGAGAAATGTTAGATCTGAAAATGTGCCCTATATCACTAGCATGCATATGAAAACCATCAGCAGAGTGAATAACAAGAACATTGGATGCAGATGTTTTAGAAGAGAAAATGGTAGGGTCAGATATCATATGATTACAATAGGTAGAGTCAAAGAATCAAGAGGCAATACCTGATGTAATAGACATAGCAGTAGAGGACAGATTACTAGAAATAGAAAGAACCTGCTGGAGAAGAGACTATAAGTCACTGGCAGTGATGGAAGACGAGTAGTTGGCAGAGGTGGGTGAATTTTCAACAGTAACAGCAGCATGAGAGCTAGGTTTGGAGTTATGACTTTAGAATTGATGACCACGAGACTAAGAATTCCTCGACTGACTGGCCAACTTGGGACATTTATACTGTAGGTGGCCTGGACCAGTCTTGTGGCAATGTTTGCAAACACACACCGGACAGTGTAACAAGACATGGTTAGGGTTGTGACAATACTTGTAGGCGTCCTGAATGAAGAAGTACTGATCTGAGAACAATAAGAAGGGCCCCGAGGATGATGAGTCACGAGTGTAATATCAAAATAATAAGCCTTGAAGTCCCTAGTCGTGTCTCTTTTGAAAGAAGCTCGAAAATGGCCTGATCCAAACTAGGTAAGGGAGTGCTATGTAGAAGAATTGCTCGAACTGGTTAAAACATATCTGTGAGAGCCATAAGAAACATGATCAAACGTTGTTAATCGATGTAGGCAGTGAATTTGGCTCTATCAGCAGAGCATTTCCCATATAGGATTAGAGTAGGAGAGTTGGTTTCAAATAACATAGATCTGAGAGAGGAAGCTACTGATGGATTGATCAGGATCTTATCCCATATGGTGAAGGGTACGGAGAAGTTGATACTGGTAAGTGAGAGCTGCGGTGGTGTAATGTTTGGCAAGGAAATCCTAGACGGATTTAGCAGTGGTAAAACGACCGTACTGAAGAGCAAGATAAGGAGTGGATGTGTTCTGGAACTAAGTGATAATCTAATAATTTTTACTCTCCCATTTTTCAAGACAATCACGTAATTTATCATCACTCTCTTTGTTGTCTTTGACAGGTTCCATGATCTCACCAGTGAGATACCGCTATAATTTGCGGCCCTTAAGGAAACTGGATATAGCTTGGGACTATGGTATATAGTTGTTGTCCTCAAGGAGAAGAGAGGTAGGTTGGGCAACCTTAGAACATTCCATGTCCTCGAACTAGTTGAAAATGAGGGCTGGAGTGAACCGGGTGGTGGCTAGACCGGACTGGTGTGAACCGAATGGCGGCTGGCAGCTACTACGGTTGGTGGGTCGGCTAACAGTAAGCTGACGTCAACCGTGACGATCAGGGGGACGGTGGAGGGGCGTTAGAGGATGGTCAGAGGAGCACTGGAAGACTAAGGAGAACCTTAGGAGTTTTGATATGGAAGATCCCTCAAAGGGCAACCACAGAGTATACTTTCTTTTGACTAAAAGGAAAAGAAGAACTTTAGAAGTTCTGATGAGGAAGATCCCTTGAAGGACAACCACAAAGTATACTTTCCTTTAGTTTTGATATCATGTTAAAACTAGTAGGAGGGAGAAAGAGAAAGAGAAAGAGAAAGAGATAGGTCTCTATTGGATGATTTAGAAATGTAATCTTAGTCCTATTTATAACATGAAAAAGGATAGAGGAAAAACATTCATAACCAATGTGGAATTGGATATACTATTACACTAAACTAACATATTACACTAACAAGGATGAAGAATCAAAAGGTATAAAGAATTTATATATAGAATGATGTGAATTGCAACTGGCCATTTTAAACAAAGCACCAAAAATATAGTATTTAATTACAAAAATCCCACAGGTACATTACATTAGTGAAGAATTTTGTGTCAATATTTGAGGTCAATTAAAAGACAATAATCGCTATCATATTTGGAGAATTAACAATGCCATCAATATACACAAATTGCAGCAAACCCGTGAAGGTTCAATGATAGGAAAATTTTAAGAAAAAGATAAAATAAATTTTTAAAAATTAACTCAATACAATGACCACTTTGAATGATATGTTTAATCATATTCTGAAACAGAAAAATAAAAATCATTGGATGCATCCACGATAAGTTATATGTAGTGAGTATCTGTAATAAATTCATTAGATGTAACTTTGAATCTCAAACTTGCATAATAACGCACATAGACAGAAACTGAGTCAAAGTCTTCTACCAAACAGAGAAAAACATGATAATTGAAGTTAACTTTTATGTTTTTTATTTCATTTTTTTTTTTGGGAGCCGATGTAAGGATGGAGCGGTAATCAATTGTAATTGTACCAACTTTTAATGAGCTGTAATCAAACCATGTCTTTCTTTTAACGGCCCAAGGTCGCCTACCAATACACAGAAAGACTTGCTGGTCCGACTCAATTTCTTTTTATTATATATTTTATGAGAGTGGAGTTAAAGCTGTTACCAATCAGAAAATTTATACTAAATTTCTGTACATGACAACGCAGGTTGAGGAGAGTTTCCATCTTAAAACACAATACATATACACTATAATAGTTTTTGATTATAAAAATGATATCTAAATATTATTCTCATAAAATTTTCTGAACAGTGTAATCATGATGATGCAACCAGTTAGCAAGCAAATGTGAATTAAAGAATTTTATGGACTAACAACATCTTCAATCCAAAACTTTTAAATTAATATTTATTTTGGTATCTTCTTCAAATTTAAAGTTAATGGATCCCATTTTTTCACATTATTATTGCAACCCACTAACCTTTATTTTTACTATTCATTCTTCAAATCACTATTTTTTTTTATATAAAAAAAGTCAAAAATCATATATTGTGCTCTCATTTTATTAAAAATATAATTATTTATTACCAAAATTTCATCTAAATTGTAATTATTTGCCAAATATTTAATTAAAATTAAATTATTTAATATTTTTTAAACTAAATGATCTATCCATGAAATTCCAAATTAAATTACATCAAAAAAACCCATTATAAACTAATGAAATACATTTAACAAAAATTAAAGTATAATAAGAAACTAATGAAAACACATAAAATGAGACTTGGATAATCAAAATTACAAGTACTTGGCTCCTCCATACCCACCTTCATGGTGGCTAAAGCTGCTAAAATTATCATAACTAAAACCAATAGATGATCCACTTATTTGAGAATTATGAGTACTTTTTTTAATAAATCAATAATCAATAAAATAAAAATAATTTTTTTAATTTCATATATAAATAATAATTTCAAGATAAATAAAAGTAAGTAAAATATAAATAATTTATTTATTTCACATATAAAAAATCTCAAATTAAATAAATATTTAACAAAGTAAAAAAATGAATTAATTGAAATTTTAAATTAAATATTTATTAAAATAATATTTAAATAGTAAATAATGCATTAATAATACATTATTTAGGCTTAAAACAATGATTAGTACAAGAATCTCACATAATTAATACTTTGGCCTCACATAAATAGTAAAATAAAGGGGACCTTCAAATTTTTTTGAAGAACTTTTAAATTTGAGAGTGGCAAATGAAGGTCACCTTTGTTTCTTCAAATTTTTTAAGAAATGAAAGTGGATTGAAAGATAAAATTTGAAACTCACTTTTGAATTTAAAGATTTGAATGGTTGTTGGAGATGCTCTAAAACAATCAGAAGCCCACGAGTTAGTATAAATAGTTGTAGTTTTTTTTGTCCGTGTGGTGTAGCAGACATGTATTCGCACTCACATTTGAAATAGTGAATTGTTTTTTTTTTTTTTTTGGTTCTTTATAAATCTTACCGATATTCATATTTTTGTTTTAAAATCCCATATATTGGGCTTAAAATAGTTTTGATTGAGTTTTTATAAATTTAGAAACATCGTTTAATAAATGTTCTAAATTTTAGAATTTTAAGTCCGTACCAAGAGAAAGAAGTACTTGAAGTTTCTGCCACTGCAAATTCAGAACTACAAATTTTAAATACTTAATTTACAGTTTATGTAATATCTCCCTGCGCCTACCTAAAAAAATAAAAGCTATGAAGAGAGAGAGAGAGAGAGAGAGAGAGAGTTCGGTTGTAGTTCATTTAAGTTCTCGAGAACGATCATTTAGTACAGTTTTTTTTAGTTTTTTAATTTGGTTTTTATTTTTTTAATTTATAAGTAAAAAAGTTAAAAAAAAATTTTACTTTTTTATTTTTATAAGTTAAAGATAAGAAAAAAAATAAAAAGTAAAAAACAAAAAAGTTAAAAAAAATTAACTTTTTTTTACTTATAAACTAAATAAAAACTAGACTGAAAAATCCTCTCAAACAAGTTCTAAAAAGTAAATAGGAGAAGAAAAAAAAAAAGAAGACAGGTCTTAATCTCTTAGGTGACTTTTACCATTTCTTAGTTGACTTTTACCAATTCTTAATCCTATTAAACAAGTACTTATATACATTTTGAATACATAATTTACCATTATAGCTTAGTATTGTATGTTGTATGCAGAAGGCTTATATTTTGATTATTAATATAAAATTCCATGGTCCATGCCATTGAATTATTAATGTTCACACTTTAGTGTTAGCTGAGTCCTTGTTTACTAATTTACTGACAGAGTGACAGGGATTGACGATCAATGCCCACCTTTGGGGTCATTGTTAATTAATTTACTATTGCCAATGGTACCTTTCAGTTAAGGCAGAGGGTAAGCATATATAAACTGAAAATTGTGAAAAAATATAAACCTCACGCTTTATACAACCAAGTAATGAGTACTAAACATATAAGCAAAACTTGATTTTTAATAAACTTTTCACATCCATTGTTCATCTCTAATATGAGAACCTCATGATCGACCTTTGTAGTTTGGCTACTTTCTAGATGTTGGACACGGATACGATATTTGTCGGACATTCCCGAGCTCATGTTGCATACGTATTCAAATATGTCTTGTTCTATAGTTTATTTTTTTCAGAATCAGACACTTTTGACAAACACGTGTTTGTCATTTGCACATCCTTAGCAACTCATACATATCACATGTGAGTTGATTGCATTAATGCTTTTAGAATAATTTGAGAGTAATTTGTAGTATATTATTAGAAAGAAGTATGATTTTACATATTTATTCCTTGAAATAGGCAAAGTATTTGTTATTTGCTAATTTTTCGTTTACTTTTTAAACAAAATTTATCACAGGGCATTTTAGAAGGAATGCCTAACATGTATTACTTGGTGTTGAATTGAGAGTTGATTACATTCATAATTTTAGAGTAATTTGAGAAGAATTTGTGGATGGATATTAGAAAGAAACATGATTTTATATCTTAACCCCTTAAAAATGGAAAAGTACTTGTCATATATGAATTATTTATTTATTTTTTAAACGGAATTTAACATAAAATTGATATTCCAACAAATTAGAAGTGTAAGGCTTAATTACTAATTCACCTCCAAAGGTGTTTCGACAAAACCGCAGTGGCGAAGTAGTTTAATGCAAGGGATCTCGGATATTGTATGTTCTTCTCGGGGATCAAGACCAAATATAGGCCACGGCACTACAACCTAGGACTACTCTCAAATCGCTCACATCAACCAAGTTACTTCTATAAAAGGTTAAAACAAAAATAGTTTGGGTTTGGAAGATGGTTCGATTAGTTGAAACAATAGAATTGAAAACTAGATTAAGACGTTTAAAAGAGATTTGGGTTCAATCGATTCAAACACAAAAATGATTCAAAGATTTCAATGAAGGTTGATAACCCAAATTACTAACCATAAACAAAGGGTAGTGATTCAAAAGATTTAGCTTTATAAAATCATGAATTCTACTGCAATTGATATTAGATTAGTGGTCAATTATAAAAGCATAGGCAATTACCATCGATTTGGTCAATTATAACCCATAATTAGTAAATCATAAGTTGAAATTGCCAAACATAATCAATAACCTAAGAGTTTTTATGAATCTAACATTCAATTTGACAGAATTAGCAATCCAAAGAGATAGTTCAACAAAATCATGAGATACCTTCAATGAAAAACTTGAATGTTTTGATTGTTCTTCTTAATTGAACCCAAATGGAGGTTTCCCATAATGAATTGAATAATTAAAGATGAAAAAAATTAGAATTGAGAACTAGAAATGGAATTACAAGGTAAACACTACAAGAAGAACTACCTTTCCCCGCGCTTCTAAAAATGCATGTAAACATCTAAAAAATGACTCTAAATGTTTTTTCTGCACTTTTCCTGGTGCTTTTACAAAACATTGACTATATCAGTGACGACTTAACTTTCTGGCACTTTAAAATGCTGCAAAATTATCCCGGCATTTTAACCAGAATTTTCTAAGTGCCGTCAAAAGTGCCCCTACCAGAGAGAATTTTTTGGCCAGAAAGGTTTTTAGCGGCTTTTTAAGCGTTGATAAAAGTTCTTAGAAGTGTCAGGGTAAGTTCACTTTTGGTGGCATTTTAAAAATGCCAGTAAACATCTCCAATATAAAAAATTAATTAGACCTTTACTGGCATTTCTTAAAATGCCAATAAAGATCTAATATATATATATATAATTAATATTCAATCGTTTCCCTGATATTTATCCACAAATATATTAAATAAAATGTTCCAATAACATATGATCAACCATTGACGATTATATAAGCTCCTAGTTTACAAAGTCACTATAGTCAATGAGCTACTCCTTGTGATCAAGTCAGGTGCCGTGCTGCCACCTATAAAGAAGAGGCAAGTGTTCTCAAAAAGAAGAAAAAATGCTCTGAAAAAATAAAAAGAAATAGACAAAAACTAAACTAACTTCAAATATGAGAAAGAAAAGATATTAGCTTCCAACCTCAAACTGTGGGAGCCAATAGCTATGCAGTTTTTTTTTTGGGTGGCGTGGGGGGAACATAAATGATGGTCCAAAAGAAAATTAGAAAACAAGCAACTAATTTCAAATACAGTGAACAAACAAATTTCGCACTAGCTTTATATGCAGATTGAATCAGACATTCAAACAATATAAATCTAATTAACTACGTCCCTTCAAAGGATAGCACTAATAGTAACTTCAAATATATTACAACAAGGTACAAAAAGAAAAGGAGAATACTCCAAAACTAAGAACAAGACCAATGGTCGTGCAAATATATTTGCTAAGAACAAGACCAATAGCCGTGCAAATATATTTGCAACGGGGAGGGAAAACAAAAGTTCATGAGACACAACCAGAACGATAGTCCAGAGAAAAAGCACTTACAAGGGATGGAGAGATTGGCTGACAATGCAGCTTGGACAACGGTGGGACTTGGATGGAACAGCCGCTGTAGAGCTTAAACAACAATTGGGCTTCGGGGGAGCAATTACGCGACCAACATTGTTGGCCTTTGGTAAGTCACAAGAATTAGGGGGGTGCGAGACGATCGATGTTCAGAGTTGGAGAAAATGGTGGCTGACGGTGGCGGCTTGGCTGTGGCTTTGGTTTGGTTGGACAAATGTTGGAAGAGAGAGAGAGATAGACATAGGGAGAAAATCCATGGATTTAGGGCTTTAAGAGGGAAAGGGGAAAATTTCCCCCCAAAAGCAAAACGAGGTCGTTTCCTATTTTAAATTCAAATGAGTTGTCTTGGTATATTGACGTAGCTAGAAAATGATAAAGAGTTGATTCACCTTTACCAACGCTTTTTAAAAAAGCCTAGAAAAGTGCTGGTAATTCTACTCATAACTCTACTGGAGATCAGTGCGATGTTGTTGGTTTCCATATTACCAGTGTTTTTATAAAAGTGCCGGTGAATTAAACATATAGCGGCATATTGAAAAAGCACCGGAAAGAGTGCCACCTAAGCCCTTTTTTGTTGTAGTGAAATCAAGTTATTAAAATGTAGAAAACTACTTTCCAAAACTAGAAATATGTACAAACTGCTATCTATCTAACTAGATCCCCAATTGCCCTTTCAAAATTTGACTTATAGGCAAAAATAAAATAAGAATTTTGTTGACCGTGCGCACGGTCATCGGACGGTGCTTCGGATGACTTTCAGATGGTGAAATCAAGTCTCAGTATGTGCATATAATTCTGCAAAGACTTGATACTGGTCTCTATATCTGCATACGCCCGAGAGGCCATGCGCACGCTTTGGACTACTGTGTGCACGGTCGGCTGACCATTCGCACGGTTGGTTTGACAATTTTAACCATAAAGCTCTTTTTTATTCCTTTTAAGCCCAAAACTTACAAATCAAATGTTAAATGACATTAAAATCAAAATGTAACTAATAATGAAGAAATACCATTATTCTAAAGCTAACAAATAGCTATTTAGAGGCTAATGATTACACTTTTAGAGTGTAATCAATTGTTATAATTAAAAGTTAGGGTCCTAAAATGTAATTTGATGTAAAGTGCGAATGTGCAAAGAGTTATTAAGTATTAATCTACTTAAATTTAATACTATATTAGTCTAAATCCTCCGAAGAATTTAACCATGTATGAAAGCTTGAAGCAAATAAGTTTGATAACTAAGAGCATAGTTCTACTTTCCATTGTGGATATTACGAATAGACATAATGTCACTTTAGTATACCATAATAAATAGGTAATATATTATGTCTAGTCCAACTTGGTCTGGTAGTTAAGACTTAGGGCTTGGGGTATGCTCCCTTCAAGGTCTCCGGTTTAAAACTTTTTAGGTGCTATCATCCCCTTAAGGCCACCCCTAGAGTCTTTGGTCGGTAATTAACCACACAATTTTTGGATTTGTGTGGGATAGAGGAATTGCACATGTTTCGAAATTAGTCGAGGTGCGCTTAAACTAATCCAAACACCCAGTTAAAAAAAAAAGAGTAATATATAGGGAGGCATGATAAAAACACTTACAAGTTGACTTCTCAAAGCGTGGAAGCTCGGCTTACGGCCCACCAATGCTAAATGGATTTCTTGTATTGAAATATCATGATCTAGGCTAGGCATAACTATCTTTCAATTTTAATTTAAAAATAAACATCACAAGAAAACACAAATTGGCATACCTGGCCATTTCAGGGTTCTAGAGAGAGAGAAAGAGAAAGGGAGAGAGAAGCATACATGGTCTACCTCGCCATCTGAATTTGGGCATCTTGGTTGCAATTGGCTTGGTTTACTGGAACTGAATTGGAAAAAAATTTCCTTCGTTCTTCACCATAGTCACGCAAATTGTGTGTACGTCCAAGGAGAAGGATATCCATCACTCCAGACCATACAAGAACTGCAACATTCATTACGTGTCATACCGGTCCCCTATCCTTTTTTTTTTTTTTTTTTGGAGTGACTGCAATGATAGAAAATAGCACAAGTGAAGGATATTGACGTAATTGACAACACATGATCACCATCAAAATCCATATCAAAGTCCTGCGCCAAAAGGGTAAAACCTGCTTATGAGTAACAAGATTGTGCTTAGAGATGCAACAAAACCAATCGTGTTGGCACAAAGGTAAAACTTATAGGTTCTGGGTAATTATAAGCAATCACAGCTTCTCGCGCTTTGTGTGATTTTGCCCTAGGGTGACCTTGTGAATCGTCTTGCCAAACACACATTGGTATACTTGGCCATTTTAGGATTTTAGTGATTACATTTCGATACATGCATTTGACATGATATGATTTGTTCATGATACCACGTCAGCAAGATGATGTGCCGTTGTATTGAATATTTTCTTGATTAGAGCGTCATAAAATCATAATGTAGATATTAAAGGATAACATGGTTAATAATCATCGAACTTGAAGGTCCCCTTAGGAAAAGAAAATAAAGTAGAAATTAATTCATCTTTTGTTAGGTTAGGAAAATGAATAGATATTGTTAAAAAAAAACTCTTTTGTTTTGGCTACCCACAAAAAATGAATATGTATAAGTAATTTTATGTTTCTTTCCTATTTACTTCCCTTTTGACAAGTTGAAGATCTAAATATAGCATCAATTTCTTGATTGTTTTACAACATTTGAGAGTTAGGGTTACTTCACAATGTGCATCCCAATCACTTTTGAAAAGAAAAAAAAAAGTAACTTAGATTTTAATGGAATTTGAACTGGATGGCCCATATATATATATTGGCCGAACTACTAATTAACCAGACAACACGTATAACCCAAAGCAAAATAGTTTTTCTTTTCTTTTTTATTTTCCATTAAGCCCACTAAATTGAATTATGTTCTGGGCTTTGATATTTTCGCAAAGGACTTGGTGAAACAGTACTTTGGTAAATGCCATCTGACTATGCTGTTTATCTTCTTTTCTTTTTATGACCACAATTTCCGTAATTGCCTTCGAAGATGCTTCGTATGGAGCACTAATCCATTTCATGAGACTTGGTCGCAGTTGCATCATAGTATTTAATTTGAGTAGTTTTGTAGCTTAATATAGATTTTCCAACAATTTCGAACACTTCTACTACATCTCCCATGGGTCATCTAATGGTTAAGGGGATGAAAAATGCATGTGATTAATTCTGTAGGAGAAGACTTGTTTTCGATTGGTCATCTAATTAAAGGTTATTAGAAAGAAATTGAAGAATTTTGTTTCTATCAGAGTGACTGAGGAAAGTCGAAATGGGAATATGGCCGCACACTTATTGGCTAAACTGAATTTGCATTTATAGCATATGATTGTGTGGATAAAGGATGTTACTTATACTAATTATCAAACAAATATGGTCTACATTAAATCATGGAAATTAGTTAATTTAACATAATCACTAAATGCACATTGTTATACAGTGGTGTGGTGTCCACAGTTCAAATTGTTAGGTTGCAAGCGGACTATTGTTATTGTATTTTAAATTTTAACTTCTATTTATCCTTAAAGAGATTGCTTGTAAAAACATAATTACATCTATTGTATCCAAAACCATGTTGGGAGGAGCGCAAAAATACATGCACAATCTTTGGGAGTAAAATATAAGGTTAATTACATGGAGACCCCTTCAACTATGATTTAGTATTATTTTACCAACCTCAACTAAAAAAGCGGATAGCTTGACCCCTTAAACTATAACAATTCAATTTTAATAGACATCATTAACGGCAAAAGCAAATTTACGTTATTGACCTTGAAGATCAAGGAAAGATATTTTTGTGTGTTGGCCTTTGTTTTGGTAAAGAGTGTTAGCACAAGGTTAACCCGCTTTTTTTTTTGGGGGGGGGGGGGGGGGGGGGGTGTTCTTCAAATATATGGGCAATTTAAAAAGATTGAGAAGAACAAATTTATCACAATATAATATAGTCCAAATATCAATCTAAGAGATACTTTTAAAGGATTGCACTAAAGATGAAATGCAATGATTAATGTAGATATGTACGATGATTGCTGGCAAGTACAGATAGTTCACAGACACACAGTAGTAAAACAGCGCACAATAATTTTATAGAGGTTTGGCTCAACTTTTGTCTACATCCTCTCTTCCTTGATCCTCTTGAAAATATTCCACTATATAATCATCTTCTTACATAACTACTAGTTTCTTCAAGTGCCCAGCTCACTATTGCATTCAAAGATTTACACCAAATCCTTAATCACCAAGAGGCTTCAAATGAAGCTCTTGATCTATAAATGTACAATGAAGCTACACATTCAATAAGATTACACCAACCTTCTAAGGAGTAATAAGTTTATAGTTACAATGGATATCACTCTCAGAAATAAATAAAAGAAGATTGAAGTTCAATAAACTCTTTGGGACAGGTGGGGATTCAGAGTAGAGAGGAATATTTGAGGCTTTTGGATTTGTGCACTTTAAGATTCTTGTCTCGTACTCATAATAGAGTTTAAATCCATACATATATACTCTCTCAAAAATTAGCCGTTAAAGCCATTGGAGGTGCATTTAATGCGCGGGTGGTTAAGACAGTCAATTTTAAAATCTAATCGTTGAAGCCTTTTTCCATCGTCAGCCGAGATTGTCAGCAATCTCTGCTGTGTCGCCAATCTGGCTTCTTGCTACTTCTGCTGCTGCTTTACATCAAACATCTTTCTTTTATTCTGTAAATCAGTATTGGATGGTGGGAATGTGTCTGAGCTTTTCTGACTTCCTTAGGGGCTTTCTGAACTTCTAGACAAGTTTAGCCTTTAGTGATCAATTGTCAACCAATCTATTTGGTGTTAACAATCTTCATATGCTAAGTAAGTTTCTGCTGGACAGACCACCAGGTGTCACCAATCATTTGTATTATCGATAATCTTGATAGTCATTTCTTTTGAACTTTCTTCATAATGCTTTGAAGACCAGATACCTTAGTGGATTGATATGACTATGAGGATCGAGGGTCTTTAATATGAACGAGTTGGCCATGGATATTGCTAATCATTTGTTAATTTAGACATTACAACACTTTAAGAAGGTGCTAGCATTATTGGCTAGTGGTAGCACTACTAGCTTTGAATTATTCTTTCAAATACTTCTCATAAGCCCTTGATAGTGTCAGCAATCTTATAAGGTGCTAGCAAAGTTATCCATATTCTTGACATAAAACTTTACAGTTGTATCTTTGTTTATTATAGCTAAACTGCATACTCAAGATAAAAACATTAGTCCACAATAATTAGATTTTGCTATCATCAAAATCACTTATGAAGATCAACCGTTGAGTCAACAATCTCCTCTTTCTTGATGATGACAAAACTTTCACCAAACATGAAAGGTATAATATGAAAAACTTCCTCCCCCCTAACATGAGCTCCCCCTTGCTACAACATATAATATTTCTCTCTCTTTTTGTCAAGTTTTCAAAAAGAATATATGAGACAATTTTGAGACAGATACAATAGCAAAAATATTAAAATAAAATTTAAACTAGAAAAAAGGTAGCAAATAACCAATCAGTGTAGACAATAAGAAAATGCATTCAAGTAAAAGTTTGACATACTGGTCTATTGCCAGCAATGATAAATATAGCATACCAACAACACAAACATAACATAAAACTAAAGTCTAAACAATTGAACAAAAAAACTAGGTCTAAGGCCATATTCTTTGGTGATAGGAGGAAAGGCAATTTTCTTCCTAGCTTTCTATTTGTATCGAGGTTTGGAAGGAGGGGAGAAGAAGGGATTTAGTTCAGGTGGGTCAGCACTTGTAGCATGGGCCTTTCCCTTGTCTAGTGTCTCAGCAAGCTCAGGTGCTGGCACTTGCTCCTCTGTTTCTACTACTTCAAGCTGCTCAATAGCCACTTCTTCAGTCCTTTGGTTATTGTCTAGTTCAGTTTCGTTCTCTGTTTCTGTAGCTTCCTCTTCTTTTTCTTCTTTCTTCCTCACTAAGCTCTTTTTCTTTAGATTCTTCCTCAGACTATTCTTCAGACCTAATTGGTGCCTTGTCAGAATCAGAGGGGTGCCCTGCTTTCATGGCTTTCAGAATAGCCTCCTTTATTTCTTGCTTGATGAGTTTCACTTCTTTAGACAATTGTTCCACTTTTGTCTCTATCTTTGACACCAAAGACTAGCAATTACCAAGTTTGGCATCAAATTTATCCAGCAATTCTACCACTTTGATTTCAAAATCTACTTCTTCAGATTCATTTGGTCCTACTTATGAGGATGAGGCATCAGTGGAGATTCCATCATTTTTCTTGACCCATTGGTTGGTCTCTTCATTTTTCAGATATTTCATGCTTTTCAAAGTGGATTCATTGATCCCATCTTGTCTTTCTTTTACCTCCTCTGCATTTTCAATAGTGAGCTGAACTCCCAAATACTTAAAGAATTTGGTAAGAGTCATACCATATGGTAGGCCACTGGTTTTGTGAGTTGAGGCAGCAAGCATCTTATCTAGGATAATGGTAGTCATTTGGGGCTTTTTGTCCTTACTGGCATAGCACCAAAGCAGTAGTAATTCAGTTTCAGAGATATAATCATATCTACCACTTTTGGGAGCAAGCCAGTGATTAAGAAAGTGATGCACCAATTTAAGCTCCAATGAAAGTTCATCGGGCATTCCAGATTTCTTTCTCTTGCTAGGAAGTGCCTTTCCCAGAATTACAGACAACAAGTCTCGAAGATTCGTAGCACGGGTCTCAATTCCTTCCTTGGGTAGGCTAAAAAATGTTCTCTAGAACTTTTCCAGAGACCTTTATCTTAACCCCCTTCACAAAGCTTGTCATACGACTGGGGTCCCTCTTTGATGATTTAAGGTTGGCATAGAAGTGCCAAACCAGTTCTGGGTACATTTTCTCCCTAAGTTTTGCCATTTCTACCTAGCCCAAATGTGTAAATTTTTCTTCAAAATTTATCCCCATTTCTTTAAAAAAAATGAAATCAAGAAATTTACCCTAGATCACTTTTCTGGTATAGAAAGAGCTTTCATACCTTTCCTTTAGAGATGTTCGATTGAAGTAAGAATCATTTTCCAGAACATCAGTCATGTGTTCCCTTTCTGCCGCGCTATTTTCTTAGACATCCTTCCTCCCCTTTTTTTATTTTTCCATCATCTTGCTTGATTCCCCCTGTTCCTTCCTGATTTTTCTCTTCTTTCCTTAATCAGTCACTATCGATTCAGTTGTGGTTGTTCAGTGCTTGGATCTTGAGAAATTGTAGCCATTATTTCGATTTCAGTAGCCCCTAATGATTCTTAAGAGGATTGGGACAGTTTTGAGGTATAGAGAAGTTGGATGGAGATGGCGGTATGGATTTGAGAAATGGAAGGAACGGTTACTTTTGAAAATTGAGAGAGTGAAATGAAAGTTTGGGTCGACAATTTAGGATTTTGGGTATTTATAATAAGAGGTAAGTCAAACATAAGTATGTAGTGGTGCTAACACTTTTAATAGGAGCTGCCAATGTGTAGTGATCATATAAAGATTCAAGTAAATAACTGAGATTGCTAGCACTAGATAATATTGATGACACTCATGTTTACACACAGAGCAAGTTTAGTTCATATTAACGACACTTTCAGTAATTGTCAACAAGAGAGATCATTTGAAGTACAATATATTTAAGAGAAAAATAGATCATAACAACACTAAATAGGGTTACACATACTAAGTTCTCTACGAATCATACATAATCTATCTTCACATAGGGGTTTGGTGAAAATATCAGCCAACTAATGATTAGTACTGACAAACTCTAGATTGATGTCACATTTTTGTGTATGGTCTATAATGAAATGGTGTCTAATCTTAATGTGTTTTAGTTTTGGAGTGTTGAATATATAGGGTTTTTGGTCAGGTTTATAACACTGGTGTTGTCATACCTAATATGTATATATTCATAGGCAAGTGCATAGTCTTCAAGTTGGTATTTAATCCATAATATTTGAGCATAGTAGCTTCCAGCAGCTATGTACTCTTCTTCTGGAGTTGAGAGGGTAATAGAGTTTTGTTTTTTACTAAACCAAAACACAAGCACGTTTTTAAGAAGTTGACATAAACCACTAGTATTTTTTCTATCAATTCTACTTTCATCATAATCAGTATCAGAATATCCAACAAGTTAAAAAGATGTACCTTTAGGATACCACAAGCCAAGATTACAAGTTATTTTTAGATATTTGAAAAATCTCTTTACATATATTTGAAAGTAAGTCCAAGTAAATCTAAAATAGTCATCCACAATCACAAGAGCGTATTGTTTTCCTCCAAGACTAAAGGTTATGGTTGGTCCAAATAAGTCCATATGCAGCAATTAAAGAGGTCTGGAAGTTGAAATCACAATTTTTTTATTTGAAAGACACTCTGGTTTATTTATCTTTTTGGCATGCATCACACATCTTATTTTTTTCAAACTTAATTTTAGGCATACCAACAACCATGTCAGGTTTTACAGCTTTTGATATTGTGCTCATGTTGATGTGACCTAGCCTCCTATCCCATAGCTAAACATCATTCTCATTCACAGCAGATAAACATTTCAATTTGCATGCAGAAAAATTATTCAAGTTAAAGACATATATATATTACCTTGTCTAATATCTGTCAGGGTGACATGATCATCAAGAATATTAACCACAAAGTATTTTGAAGATTCAAAAACTACTTTAAAACTTTTATCACATAATTGACTGATACTGAGCAAATTATATTTTAAGACCTTTGACTAGAAGAATATTTTCAATTATGGTAGAGGAATTCTTACCAATGCTGCCAATACCAATGATCTTGCCCTTACTATTGTCACCAAAGGTCACTAGACCTCCATCCTTGGGTGAAAGAGAGATAAATTGACTTTCACCTCCTATCATGTGCCTCGAACAACCACTATCTAGATACCATACTTCCTTATTCATTTTGAACCTCAAACACACCTGTACATAACAGAATTCAAGATCTGATTTTTGGTACTTACTTC
This sequence comes from Euryodendron excelsum, assembly GCA_033060915.1. Taxonomy (NCBI): domain Eukaryota; kingdom Viridiplantae; phylum Streptophyta; class Magnoliopsida; order Ericales; family Pentaphylacaceae; genus Euryodendron; species Euryodendron excelsum. The sequence continues at coordinate 56,722,530 of CM065378.1, forward strand.
ATGTTGGGTCCTAGAGGGTTAGTGTCAGCAATCTTATTTGGTGTCCATTTTTTTTTTAACTTATTTCTAGAAGTTCTTCTTAGCCAGCATTGATTGGCATAATGACCACTCTTTTGGCAATAAAAACATCTGACTTTAAGGACATTTGGTGAAGCAAAAAAATTTTTGTAACTCTTTTCCTTTACAAAAGGATCATATCCAATTCCTCCTTTATTGAAGGAATATCTTTGTTTTGCCAAAAGTAAGTCAAGGTTTGCTTCTCCTTATACAAATTTTTCAAGCATGTTGTTCAAATCCTTGACTTTTTCTTTTAATGAAACATTCACTTTTTTTAGTAAATTATTTTCAAAATCTAAAGTTTCATTCTCTATGGTCAATGTGAAAATCATTTTCTTTAAAAGACAAACTTTTGCTCCTAATTTTTTGAATTTACTCATCAAATCATGAAATGTATCTTGAAGTTCATCAAAGGTAAAGTCAGAAGTAGACACCTCCTCTTCTTCTTCTTGGGCCATCAAGCATAGGTTAGTTATCTCCCCAGTGTCAAATTCTTCATCTGAACTCAATTTTTCATTACCACTCGAAGTTGCTGCCATTGCTGTAGCTTCTTTGCTCCTTTTTCTTCTCTTTTTGGGTTGAGGACATTCAACTTTGATGTGTCCAGGTTTCTTGCACTCAAAGCCGATGATTGTAGAGTCTCCTTTGCTTGAATCTCCTTTAACTTCAAGCTTTTTTTCTTTCTTCCACTTCTTTCTCATGAATCTCTTAAATTTCTTGGTAATGAGGGCTATATCCTTATCTTTTTCTTCATCACTGTCATGTTCATTAGTGGTAGATTTGAAGGCAATAGTTCTTCTTCTTTTCTTATCATCTTCTTGCATGTTTTGTTTCTAATTCGACTCATAAGTAATGAGTGAACCCAACAGCTCTTCTAAAGGCAAGATGTTCAAATTTTTGGCTTCCTTTATTGCAGTCACTTTGGTTTCCCAATTTATGGGCAAAGATCTGAGTATCTTCCTAAAACTCTCACTGTTAGAATAAACATTCCCCAGAGATTTTAATCCATTAATAATATCAGTAAATCTAGTGAACATTTCAATAATAGATTCCTTATATTTCATTTTAAACATCTCATAACTATGCACAGTAAGTTCAATTTTTGACTCTTTTACCTGATTTGTACCTTCATGAGTGACTTCTAATATGTCCCAAATTTCTTTTGCAATATTACAGGTAGAAATTCTATTAAACTCAGCAGGATCTAAAGAAAAATATAACAAATTCATAGCCTTAGCATTAGCTTGCATAATTCTGAAATCATCAATACGCCATTTATCTTCAGGTTTGGCCACTTCAACAATTACAATAGTTTTAGTAGGAATTTTAAATCCATTCACAATAATTCTCCATAATTCATAATCTACGGATTGAACATAAATCTTCAATCTATTTTTTCAATAGTTGTAGTTGGTACCATTAAACATGGGAGGTCTGTTTGTGGACTGACATTCTACAAGAGAAGTTTCAATAATGTTGGTCATGGATCGTACTCAAGAATTTAAAACCTATATATATGAGCACCAGGCTCTAATACTAATTGTTAGCAGAAGATTAACCCAATAGGGGGGGTGAATTGGATTCTTCAAAAATATGGATAGTTTAAAAAGATCGAGAAGAACAAATTTATCACAATATAAATCAGATAGAATATAGTCCAAATATCAATCTAAGAGATTCTCTTTAAGGATTGCACTAAAGATGAAATGCAATGATTAATGTAGATATGTACGATGATTGCTGGCAAGCACAGATAGTTCATGCACAAATAGCAGTAAAACAAAGTACAAGAATTTTATAGAGGTTCGGCTCAACCCTTGCCTATGTCCTTTCTTTCTCGGTCCTCTTGAAGGTATTCCACTATGTAATCGTCTTCTTACACAGCTTCTAGTTTTTTCAAGTGCCCAGCTCACTATTACATTCAAAGATTTATACCAAATCCTTAATCATCGAGAGGCTTCAAATCAAGTTCTCGATCTACAAGTGTACAATGAAGCTACACTCACTCAATAAGATTATACCAACCTTCTCAGGAGTAATAAGTTTATAGTTACAATGGATATCACTCTCAAAAGTGAATAGAAGAAAATTGAAGCTCAATAAACTCCTTGGGACAGGTGCGGATTTAGAGTAAAGAGGAATGTTTAAGGCTTTTGAATTTGTGCACTTTAAGATCCTTGACTCTTACTCATAAATGAGTTTAAACCCATATATATATACTCTTTCTCAGAAATTAGCCGTTACGGCCGTTAGAGGTGCATTTAATATGCTGGTGGCTAAGATAGTCAATTTAAAAATTTGACCGTTGGAACCTTTTTCCGTCGTCAGCCGAGATTATTAGCAATCTCTGCTTGTGTCACCAGTCTACCTTCCTGCTACTTCTGCTGCTGCTTTACATCAAACATCTTCCTTTTGTTATGTAAATCGGTCTTGGATGGTGGGAATGTGTCTGAGCTTTTCTGACTTCCTTATTGGCTTTCTAAACTTCTAAACAAGTTTAGACTTTAGTGATTCATTGTCGACCATTCTGTTTTGTGTCAATAATCTTCATGTGCTAAGTAAGTTTCTACTGGATAGACCATCGGGTGTCACCAATCATCTATATTGTCGACAATCTTGACAATCGTTTTTATTGAACTTTCTTCATAATGCTTTGAATACTAGATGCCTTAGCAGATTGATATGACTATGAGGATCGAGGGTTTTCAATATGAATGAGTTGGCCATGGATATTGCTAATCATATGTTAATTTAGACATTATCTCTTCTTTTTTAGGAGACAACACTTTCAAGAAGGTGCTAGCATTATTGGCTAGTGCTGGCACTACTGGCTTTGAATTGTTCAGTCATATACTTCTCATGAGCCTTTCATAGTGTCATCAATTTTATAAGGTGCTGACAAAGTTATCCGTGTTCTTGACATAAAAATCTATTGTTTTAGCTTTGTTTGTTGTAGCTAAGCTGCATACTCAAGATAAAAATATTAGTCCACAATAACTAGGTTTTGTTATCACCAAAATCACTTATGGAGATCAACCATTGGGTCAACAATTTTTTCATTTTTTATGATGACAAAACATTCTCTAAACATGAAAGATATAATATGAAAGACTTATTCCCCCTTAATATGAGCTCCCCCTTGCTACAACATACTATATTTCTCCCCATTTTTGTCAACTTATCAAAAATAATATATGAGACAATTTTGAGACAGGAACAATAGCAAAAATATTAAAAATAGAATTTGAACTAGAGAAAAGGCTGCAAATAACCAATCAGTGTAGGCAATAAGAAAATGCATTCAAGTAAAAGTCTGACATACTGGTTTATTGCCAGTAATAATAAATACAGTGTGCCAACAACACAAACATAACATAACACTAAAGTTTGAACAATTAAACATAAAAACTAATATGCAGAGCAGAGTCATAGAATTATGGGGTCAACAGAGATGTTAGAACCACCCTGTCTAGATCTGGGTCTAAGGCCATATTCTTTGGTGATAAGAGGAAACAAAATTTTCCTCCCAAATCTCTATTTGTATTAAGGTTTAGAAGAAAGGGAGAAGACAGGATTTGGTTCAGGTGGGCCAGCACTTGCAGCAGGGGCCTTTCCCTTGTCTATTGTCTCAGGATGCTTAAGTGCTAGCATTTACTCCTTTATTTCTCCTACTTCTGGTTGCTTAATAGCCACTTCTTCAGTCCCTTGGTTCTTCTCTAGCTCAATTCCGTTCTCTGTTTCTGTAGCTTTCTCTTCTTTTAGTTCTTCCTCACTAAGCTCTTTTTCTTCAGATTCTTCCTCAGACTATTCTTCAGACCCAGTTGGTGCCTTATTAGAATCAAAAGGGTGTCCTGCTTTCATAGCTTTTAGAATAGCCTCCTTTATTTCTTGCTTGCTTAGTTTCACTTCTTTAGACAATTGTTCCACTTTTGTCTCCATCTTCATCAACACAAATAGGTAATTATCAAGTTTGGCATCAAATTTATCTAGCAATTCCACCACTTTGATTTCAAAATCTGCTTCCTCATAATCGTCTGGTCCTACTTATGAGGATAAGGCATCAGTGGAGATTCTATTCTTTTTCTTGACCTAATTGTTGGTCTCTTCATTTTTCTCATATCTTATGCTCTTCAAAGTGGATTCATTGATCTCATCTTGTCTTTCTTTTACCTCCTTTGCATTTTCACCAGTGAACTCTACTCCCAAATGCTTAAAGAGCTTGGTGAGAGCCATACCATATGGTATGCCACTGGTTTTGTGAGTTGAGGTAGCAAGCATCTTATCTAGGATAATGGTAGTCATTTGGGGCTTCTTGTCCTTATTGATATAGCACCAAAGCAGTAGTAATTCAGTTTCAGATATATAATCATATTTGTCGCTTTTGGGAGCAAGGTAGTGACTAAGAAAGTGATGCACCAATTTAAGCTCCAGTGAAAGTTCATCAAATGTTATAGATTTCTTTTCCTTGCCATGAAGTGCATTTCCCAGTATTACAGACAATACATCTCGAAGATTCTCAGGACAGGTCTCAATTCCTTCCTTGGGTAGGCCAAAAATGTTCTCTAGAACTTTTCTAGAGACTTTTATCTTAACCTCCTTCACAAAGCTTGTCATACAACTGGGGTCCCTCTTTGATGATTTAAGGTTGGCATAGAAGTGCCTAACCAGTTCTAAGTGCATTTTCTCCTTAAATTTTGCCATTTCTACCTAGCCTAAATGTGTAAACTTTTCTTCAAAGTTTATCTCCATTTTCTTAAAGAAACTGAAATCAAGAAATCTACCCTTGATAACTTTTTTGGTACAGAAAGAGGTTTCATACCTTTCCTTTAGAGATGTTTGATTGAAGTAAGGGTCGTTTTCCAGAACATCAATCATGTGTTCCCCTTTTTGCCACGCCTTTTTCTTGGACGTCTTTCCACCCCTTTTCGATTTTCCCATCATCTTGCTTGATTCCCCCTTTTCCTTCCTGGTTTTCCTCTTTTTTCCTTGGTCAGCCACTATCGATTAAGTTGGTGCTTGTTCAGTGCTTAGATCTTGAAAAATTGCAACCATTCTTTTGATTTCAGTAGCTCATGATGATTCTTGAGAGGATTGGGACAATTTTGAGGTATAGAGGAGTTGGATGGAGATGGTGGTATGGATTTGAGAAATGGATGGAACGGTTACTTTTGAAAATTAAGAAAGTGAAATGAAAGTGTGGGTCGACAATTTAGGGTTTTGGATATTTATAAGCAGTGGTAAGTCAAACATAAGTATGCAATGGTGCTAACACTTTTAATAGGTGCTGCCAATGTGTAGTGATCATATAACGATTTCAAGTAAATAATTGAGATTGCTAGCACTAGATAATATTGACGACACTCGTGTTTACACATAGAGCAAGTTCATTTCTTATTAATGGCACTTTCAGTAATTGTCAAGAGAGATCATTTGAAGTACAATATATTTAAGAGAAAAACAGATCATAACAACACTAAATAGGGTTACACATATTAAGTTCCTTTCGAATCGTACAAAATCTATCTTCACTTAGGGGTTTGGTGAAAATATTAGTCAACTGGTGATTAATGCTGACAAACTCTAGATTGATGTCACCTTTTTTTGTATGATCTCTAATGAAATGGTACCTAACTTAATGTGTTTTGATTCTGGAGTGTTGAATAGGGTTTTTGGTCAGGTTTATAGTGCTGGTGTTGTCACACCTAATTGGTATATATTTATACGTAAGTCCATAGTCTTCAAGTTGTTGTTTAATCCATAATACTTGAGCATAGTAGCTTCCAGCAACTATGCACTCTGCCTCTATAGTTGAGAAGGCAACAGAGTTTTGTTTCTTACTAAACTAAGACACAAGCATGTTTTTAAGAAGTTGACATGAACCATTAGTGCTTTTTTTCATCAATTCTACTTCCAGCATAATCAACATCAGAATATCCAACAAGTTAAAAAGATGTACCACTAGGATACCACAAGCCAAGATTACAAGTTAATTTTAGATATTTGAATATTCTCTTTACAACAATTAAGTGTGATTTTTTAGGATTAGCTTAAAATGTTGCACACACACACACTGAACATGATATCAGGTCAGTTTGTAGTAAAATATAACAAAGATCCTATTATGCTCCTATATAGTTTGGTATCAATAGGTTTACTTGCCTTATCTGCATCCATTTTAGCTAAAATATTCATAGGTATTCGAATGGACTTCAGATTTTCAACATCAAACCTTTTGAGTAGATGCTTGACATACTTTGCCTGTTTTATGAATATTCCTTCTTTTAATTGCTTATTTTGAAGTTCAAGAAAGAATGTTAGTTCATCCATCATACTCATTTCAAATTCTCCTTGCATACATTTGGTAAAATCCTTGCACATATTTTAAATTGTAAATCCAAAAATAATGTTAGCTACCTATATTTGTACAATAAAATTATCAGGATATATGTTTTTTTATGAAAAGAGTAATGTCAACTTTTCCTCTTGAAAAACTTTTTTCCAATAGAAACTTGTTGAGTCTCTCCTGCCAAGCTCTAGGTGTCAGTTTTAAACCATATAGAGCTTTAGTCAATTTGAAAACATGATTAGGATACTTAGCATTTTCAAAACTTGGAGGTTGTTCAACAAACACTTCTTTATTTATAAAACCATTTAGAAAAGCACTCTTGACATCCATTTGGTAAAGTTTAAAGTTTTTAAAGCATTCAAATGCATTCCAATTGCTTCCAATCTAGCAACAGGTGCAAAAATTTTATCATAGTCTATACCTTCCTCTTGATTGTAGTCTTGAGCAACTAACCTTGCTTTATTTTTTATTACAATACCTACTTCATCCACCTTATTTTTTAATACCTATTTGGTACCTACAACTAGACGTCCTTCAGGTCTGGCCAATAGGTTCCATACTTTGCTTTTTTCAAACCGATTTAATTCTTCTTGCATTGCATTAATCCAATACTCATTTCCTTCAGCTTCTCAAAAGGTCTTTTGCTCCATTTGTTATAGAAATGCGAAGTGAGCACACGAGTTACTGAGTGAAGCTCTGGTTCTTACATCTTTTGATGGATCACCAAGAATTTGATCTTGAGGCTGACTTTGCATAAACTTTCACTCTTTAGGTAGTCTCTCATTTACATCAATTTGCTACTCAGAAATAGTTAGAGTGGGCTCCTTTTCTTCATATTTCATTTTTGCTTCTCTTTCTTTCTTTGGGAGTGCTTCTTCAGGTGTTAACACTTTTCTAAATTATCCTAACACTACAAAGATACCTTTTACAACAAGGAAACCCTATTTGAAAACAAGTGATTTTGGGCTTTGGTCTTCCTCAAAACCACCTCTAGTAAGAGGTTGTCATGATTCAAAAAGGATATTCTTGTTGTTAAAATTAGTATTCTTAGAACCCTAACAATGGATCTTGCTCACTTTTCAAAACTACAAGTAGAAGAGCACTTTTTGTACTCTAAAAAATCCAAGTTCCAAAACCCAAAGTTTCTCAATTGTTGTGAAAGTTCATTTTTCAAAGATTTACACGAATCACCTATTTAAGGAGAGTCCAAATCCTCTAAAGTTAGATTGTAAAGTTAATTGTAAAGTAAACTTATGATTGGTACACATACGATAAATAAAATAACTAATTTTATAATTGTTAACATAGTAGCAAAGCCTGTAATTAATTGAAAAAGTCCCAATATAAGAAATTTCTCCCCTTTCCAATCACATTCACCCGCTAATTAATTGCAAAGAATCTCAAATGGGAATGTTTATCAAGACAGAGAATGTAACTTTATCCTTCTTGGAGTCTCTTTCATTCATTAACAATGAAGAACTATGAACTTATGTATTTTCATACAAAATTTCTTTGGATTCATAATAATAGATTTTTTTGAAGATTGAAAGCATTGTGATAGAAAGAAAAAAAAATTAAAAAATTTAGGCTCTGTCTATATCTATTATCTATAGAGAAGGGAACAAAACAAATATAAATATAGATCTAGGCCTCGACCAGCTTTGTTATGGTGGTTTTAAGGTCTAATCTGTTTAATATACGAAACATTGAAAATATTTTAAATGAATATTGTAAGCACCCTATTTTTGCCCACCCAATAATCTCTGGCCCGATCGGATCCAATTTCGAACATCATAATGCATCGAGCCCAGGTCGGCTCTTTTAAACTCCAATCTGGTCAACTAGTCACTTTCCAGGCCAGCAGGGCCCAATTGAAGCTAAAAAGACCATATTGCCCTTTGACAGCTTTCCCAGACTAGGCGGTCCGGGGAACTATTGCCATCCAAGCAGTTTTTTGAGACTTGGCGATCTCGGAAACTAACACCATTCAGGTAGCTTCTCGAGATCGGGTGATCTTGAAGACCAACACCTTTTCAAATTTCAGACAGTTCAATTCTGGCACTCGCTATCCCGCCAATGTAAAATGTCCATCATCTGGTAGCTCTCCAAGACCAAGCAATCTCAGGGACCAACACCACCCTACAGGTAGCTTTCGAGACCAGGCGATATCGGGGACCATCACCATCCTATGGGTAGCTCTCTGAGACCAGGCAGGCTCAAGGAACAACACCGCATAAGTAACTTTCCAAGATCGGGCAATATCGAGAACCAACATCTAGGTCAACACCGACGCTTGTTAGCCCAACTCAGTTAAAAATAACCAAACTTACCCCTTAAGCCACTAGGCATGTCTTTGAGAAAGCTCAAAATCCCTCAAGATGGTAAGTCCACCCTTCCAAAATGTCCTTAGGCAATTAGGCATACTCCATGCGCCATCCTGACCAATTTCGGTGTCGTTCCGGTCAACTCCAATCAAAATGACCAGATTGCCCGTAGGCACACTAGCACAATTCAAAATCCCTTAAGACAAAAAGTTTACCCTTCCAAAATGTTCTTAGACAATTAGGTGTACTCAATGTGCCATCCTGACCAATTTCGATTCCGTTCCGGTCAACGCCAATCAAAATGTGTTGCCGCTAAGCGCACCAGCATAGCACAAATCCCTCCAGATGGTAAATACACTTTCAAGGAATGTCCCCAAATAGTCCGACATGCTTAATATGCCTCTCCAATCCATCCTGACTCGTTCTGACCAATTCCTATCAAAATGACCATTTTACCCTTAGTGGCTCAAGTGCGCCCCGAAACCACACTGGCTCTGAAGACTAGGCCAAAAAATCCTATTATACGCCCATGTCCAATCCAAGGTGAGTCCCATGACTCCAAACACTTCCAAGTCAAAGTCCCCTGTAGCGTCTCACTGACGCTCTGCTAAGATTGTCTTTTCTCCCAATTCTCTGATTATAACGCACCATCAAACGACTTGAGAAATGCATAAATCAAGAAATTTCCTAAAGCCCGTCCATAGGTCTTTCCATTGATACAAATCGATTGAATAGATCGCTTCCCAAAGCCCCTGATCATGTGGCTCGAAAGTTGCCATTTTCAAAAACCCCTCGAGCATCTCAAAGATGCTCTGCTAGGGTTGTCTTTTCCTCTTATTTCCCGGATTGTAATGTACTGCCAAAAGACTTGAAAAATGTGTAAATTAGGAAATTTTCGAAAGTATTTCTAGAACACTTTTCATTGATACGATTCGATTGGAGAGATCATCCCCCGAAGGCCCTAACCACGTGGCCTAAAGACTGCTACTTTTGAATATCTAGGGAGTGTATCACAGACGCTTTAAAAAAGTGTGTTTTCGTACATCCTTTCCAAGACAATATATCATTATTTCGAACAACTTTAAAGCTCCCCGAAAGTTCCCAGTTCTTGAGAAACAATAGGAGAACATCATGAATGTGACTGATTTTCCTGAATCTTTCTTAGATTGCATAATTATCGAGGCAAAGTTAACACAAAAGTTCCCTACGATGGAGCGTATACTACATGTGCCCAGATTGTGATCAGATCGACTAAAACTATGCTTGTTCCCCTAGTTGAGTCAGTATAGAAGGTGCCACGTGGCATTCAACCACTGGAACAGTACTGCACCAAGACAATTGCCTAGGTGCATGTAGCACATGTGCCAGCTCCCAGCAGATTGCCTATAAATACCAGACCTCCCCCCTTGAGTATTGAAAGCAGAAAATAATGGCAAAGCCCTGTTGAAACACTCCCAGAACCTCAAAAAATCCTAAAAACTCCACCTCTTTCAACCTTCCAAGCATCAAAGCTATATTCCACCCACCTTAAGCCTATACACCTCATCCCTAAAGCCTTAAAAGAAAGACTCAAGCCATTTCCAGCCCATTTCAAAGCCATTGAAAACCCTTCAAATCTCAAGCAAAGCTCTCCATTGAAGCTTGAAGAAGTTGTGAAGATAAGGTAATATTTCTATTTACATTCTACTACCATCCACTCATCTCTTCTCCCTCCTATCCTACTTAGACTATTCTCTATTTTCAACCCCATCTTCTACCCCCCCCCCCCCCCCTCCCTTCATGTATGCTTGTAACAAGAGAGCTCCTAGGTCATGCCTAGAAGAAAGCTTGGAGCACCTTGTAATGTAATGTGGTATTTTAGCCTTCTATGATTTCATGACCCCCTTGCACATGGTTGCTATGATCATGTATTGCATGCTTAGCTCCATTTTTCATGGTCAAAGCCATTTTTTGAACCCTTTAGCATCTCTAATCTTTACACATTTTCTAAAATCCATATTCAAGTGTTTTTCTATAAATGGCCCTAAGAGTTGGTTTCTTGAAGCCAAGTTTGAAGTTTTAGATTTCTATGTCCTAGGGAGCCTTCCTTAAGCCACTAGACTTCATTTTACATCATTGTAATTTACCATCTTCAAGTTGCATTAAACTGGTTTTCAAATCTCATATTTCACTTTGATTTTCAAAGTTTTTCAATCTTGAGTTTTATGATTGAAATGGTCCTTATGGAACCCTCTTTTGAGTGGTCTCTTTATTTATTGACCATAGGAACCCTAGCTCACCCTAGTGATTTTCTACACCCCAAAATTGGTTTTCAAAACAACCCTCTCCAAGAGAGTTTTAAAAAATTTATTCTCTTTATTTTACATAAAAAAAATGCTTGCTAAAACCACTATTACATATTGATTTTTAAAACTTCTGCTCACTTTAAGTTAGTGGTTACAATGGTTCCAATAAAACCCTCCTTGAAGTCATATCCAAATATCAACCATATAAACCATACACTTTATTAAAGCCCACTTTCATGCAATGATCTTTTTAAAAATTCATGTAACTCTTTTAGAGTTGTTTTTCAAGTCCTTTACAAAACATCATGGTTTCCAAAACCCTTTTTTAAAGTTTGTGCATAGATTATTTTTTGAAAACCACTATACTGAAACCCTAGTCCAAAATCGTTTTGCAAAACCACCTTCCAAAACCCTAAGTTAATCTAACTCAAGTTAGTTAACCCTAGTTATTCAAACCCTAGGTTAACCTAACCCCAGTTAGTTAACCCTAGTTATTCAAATCCTAGGTTAACCTAACCTTAGTTAGTTAACCCTAGTTGTCCAAACCCTAGGTTAACCTAACCTTAGTTAATTTACCCTAGTTGTCCAAATCCTAGATTAACCTTACCTTAGTTAGTTAACCCTAGTGGCCCAAACCCTAGTTACCTTAATCGAGGTTAGTCGAACTTCAAGGATCTCCACTTTAAGGCTCCAAATCAAAGGCCCTTTTTAAGCTCACATTCAATTACAAAAATCATATTGCATGGCATGCATTAAAAAAGATCCTACTCTCTTGAGTTTTCAATAGTCTTTTCTAATTTTTTCACACCTTATTCCAAAATATTTTCAAGAATTATCTTAAATTTGTTTTGACAAACATGGCTAGACACTTACCATTTCCACAAACTATTTTCAAAAGTAATTTCAAAACTCATAACTCTAAGGCAATCGTAACCCTCTAATGGTTAGGGTTTTCTTAGAGATAGTGGCACATCAAGCGTGATCTTCTAATGTCCATATAGGGTGTCGAACCCTAAACACATTTCAAAAACCTTTTTCAAACATCACATTCTTGAAGTAATCATATTCCTTCCATGGTTAGGATTGTTCAAGTGTAAGTGAGATATTCAAGAAGGGTTCTATAACCTTAAAGTTTTAAAAATCAAAGGGAAGTCTCTAACCTCTTTTTCCAAATATATTTTCAAAACTCATAGCCCTAAAGGAGTTTAGTTCTTCAATGACTAACCTCTTAAAGGTGATGAAATATTAAACATGCCTTTTATAAGGTATTCAAAAACTACTTTCAAAAGGTTTTCAAAGACAAGTTCACAAGAGCATCTCCTATCTAAACTCTACCTCTAAAGTTTTTAAAACAAGACTTCAAAATATTTCCAAAACTCGCTTGACATGTTTCAAAGCACTTTCAAAACTCCCTTGAGTTGCTTCTAAAAAATTTCAAAACTCTCATGAGTTAATTTTAAAAATATTTAAAATTATTTTCAAACCCGATTTCAAAAACACTTCAAATATCCCAAGTCCTGTTTCAAAGACCTTTTTTTAAATTCTCAAGTTCTCTTTTTTCAAAGACCTCAAAGTGTCTTCAAAACTATCCAAAGACCTCAAAGTGTCTTCTAAACTTCCTAAAGACCTCAATATGTCTTCAAAGTTTCCAAAGGCCCTAAAGTGCTTATTTTTCAAACCTTGACCCCAATGTGTCTTCCCATGGCCTCAATGCGTCTATTTCTTATTGGGCTCTGGCCCGAACTACAAGTGACCTAATTCTTGCCAAATGAAATACGTAAGTAACCTTCAAATAGATATGGTCATAACTCTATTCAAGTCAAATTGCCTTTTCAAAAATGTTGTCAAGTCTCAATTATTTTCAAAAACCTTTTTCAAATTCGATCCTTTCAAGTCTTTCAAAACTTGCATCATTATGTCATCTCATCCTAAAAGTGATGACCAAATCATTTTTCAAAATTATAAGGTGAATATAAGTAACAGGCTATTCAAGTAAGTGAACCAAGAGTGATTAGATATGTAGGCACTAAAAGGGCGAGGTAGAGTGATGATCTTAGGATGTCTTTTCTATACTTAACCAACCTCCGAACCTAGAATCACTGTTTTCACAAGACCAAAATGGAGTTATTTTCAAAAAGGGCTTAAATTCTTCCAAAGGTTGCTAAACAACCCGTTTTCTTAAAATCCTTCTCAAGAGGAAGTTTTCAAACATTTTTCAAAAACCTAAGTTTAGTTCTTGGATTACACATAGTTTTTAGGTAACCTAGCACATCTTTAATAATGTTAAATAGAGACTTCAAACTTTTTTAAAAAAATCCTTGTTTAAATCAATTTCAATTTCAAACCTAGTTGTACTCGTCCTTCTAGGAGGATGAGTTCTAACGAGATAATATCGCGTGTTTCTCACAATTCTCGAGTATAGAAAACCGGGGCATGACAATTGGGACACTTAGAAAGCTTGGCCATTGTTATGTCTTTTCACCCTTCACTCACCCAGAATCTCCGGTTACTTTGTCCAGTTTTATCCACTTTTCTAAATTTTTCTAAGTTCCCAAAACATTTTTTAAAATCCTATGTTTGTAAACACAAACATTATTTTTCAAACAAGTGTCATCACTTACATTCATTGCTCTTGCATTGACATCCATTTGCATGCTCTCGCATCGCTTTCCCTAATCATGCTCTTGCATCGCTCTCGCATTGCTTGCATTTATAATATCTTACGTTGATTTTTTTGAAAAATTACTAACTCCTTGTATTTTCTTTTGTAGTTGGACTTTTTATTCACACTTTGTTTAATGTCATATTAACTGCCATGCGTATGATGAATGAACAGAATGGGATGTGTATTGTTGGGTCTTTTCCTCCATATTTAAAAAATCTACACACACTTAATGCGCTCACTTGCATTTGCATATGAGCATAATTTCCTAGTTACTACCCTTCTAGTTAGAAGGGGGAATAGTATATTGACTATGGGCGGATGTTGTATCAGTTTCTCAGCCTACGGTCTTTTGATAGTTTCCTTGCTCGAACCACTAACCAAAGATGGAGTTAACCCTTTCGGGGGTAGACGCCGGAGGTTTGAAAGTTTGCGAACCGAGCTTTTTAGGAAGCAATAGTAAACCCCCACCTCATGTTCATGTAGCACCCCATACTAGTTGAACCTTTGTAGGATTTAAGACGCTCATCAATTTCAAAAACAGGGAGGAAAGGGCGACCATTCTACTTTTCCTTACTTTTTGTCCAGTTTAACGATTTAAATTCCTACTATTACACTGCTTGTACATTTTTGTTTGCTATACAAATGTCATACTACTCATGCATCTCTCAATATCATAACTATTCATACATCCGTATTCATCTCAAGACAAGAGTTGTCAAAGTAACTCAAATCATTACATCCCTATGCATCTGATTAAGCGCCAGAGAGTGGTCCAAAGCCATTCTTGTTCAAATCAAGCCAACCAGAACTCCTAAGGGTACTAAGAGACCTTAAAGATTCATGACATGCATCAAGGTCATCTTATAAAGAGGGGCCCTAATCCCTCTTCACTTACAGAGACAGGGCTGCCAAGAAAATAAAGGGTAATCCGAAATTAAGGTCTCTCACTGACTTCTATCACAGAAGGCAAATTCGAAGACTCAAGAGTAGTTTAAGATTTCAAATGTAAAAATAGAATAGATGGAAGTCCTAAGGAAAATGTCCCCTCTCACCATTTCAATATACTTTTAAAAATTTCATTTACAAAGGAAATTCACCTCAATAAAGTTATCATTTGTGTTGAATAAATAAATGTATAAATGAATGACTGCAGGCACAAGTACAGTATTACATAATAGGGGCAAGGCCCTATCTTCAAAGCTAGAGCCTAAACTTCATGATTAGTCCCCCTCAAAAGGTAAGGGCCTTCCTAAGTCATGCATTGCATAAAAGCTTCCTCAATTTAGGAACTAACATATGATCTTTTTCTTGTTTTCTCCTAATTTCTACTCTCCCCTCAACTTACAAAGGCTAGAAATATGTTTTAGTGAGGTTTGCTTGCATTTAGGTCATCATTGCTCTCAAAAGGGGAAAAAGAGAAGCACAAGTACCTTTTATACCCCAAGAACCAATTATGACATGGTACTGAGCAACAGAAATGGCGAGTGAGGCCAATACTACTGACCAACTTAACAACCCAGTGACAAGGGAAAAAGTGAATGAGATAAAAACAAAGATAGACGAAATGTTCAAACATGTACAAATGATGACCTGCAAGGGACCCGTTGTGCATCCTTCAACTTCAACATCTCTCCCTAAAGAAATTGAGACTATCCCGCACAAGGTCACCTTGTGTACCAATAATATGGGTAAGAGCAAGGAAATCCCCGAAGTGGTGCATGTTGAGGAAGAGGAAGAAAATAACTCTGAAATTATCCTATTGGCTGCTATACCAAAAAAAGAAAGCCAAGATCCCCTCAATCTAAAGATACAACGTCTGGAGGAGTCCCTGCGCAGCTTACATGCCCATGATACCTTCAATAGGACGTCTTATGATGAGCTGTGCTTCTTCCCTGATCATCTAAGGTTACCCAAATTCAAGATGCCTAATTTTCAAAAGTATAATGGAAATGGAGATCATATGGCTCGTCTAAGATTATATGCGAGTGCATTAAGTGGTCATGGGAACGAACCCAAGTTTTTTACGCAGCTATTTCAGCATAGTTTGTCCAGGTCTACCTTGCAATGGTTTGCCCGCCTGGACGTGAGAAAGATAACAACCTGGAATGACTTGGTTATGGCCTTCTGATTATAGTACCAGCACACCAGTGACCTTACCTTAGATAGATGTGCCCTGATGATGATGACCCGAGGGGAAAAGGAGAGTTTCAAAAGATACGCTCTAAGGTGGAGAGAAACAGCGGCTCAGGTCAACCCGCCGCAGGTGGAGAAAGAATATATGTAGTTATTTGTGAATACCTTCCAAGGCCTGTATTACGAACGCTTATGCCTAAGCATTGGAAGAAGTTTCACTGAATTAATAATGCATTAGGAGATGATCGAAAACGGGTTAAAAACTGGCAGGATTATAGACCCTTACTCCAAGGTGGGTGAAGGTTTTTCAACTGTGGTAACAAATGTAACAACCACTTAAGGTACCGGTAAGAAAGAGGGAGAAGTATCCTCTATCTTACCAACTCAGCAGCAGTAATACTACCCATAATATCAAGCTCGACCGCAACCACCTACTCTCATTGTCAACATCTCTGTAACCAATATCCAAACACCTACTCCCAGACCTGTCTCAACCTAACCATATTTCAACCCCAATAGAAATAACTGGCGGAATCGAGAATTCACTAGCTTGGCACGCACTCAAACAACAGCCTACCATGAGCACCTTAAAGCTAAACACCTGAATCCCGTGCCCCCGCGGCCTCTGCCGAGCCCATTACCTTCGACTTTCAATCTAGTCCTCACCTGCGAATACCACTCTTGAGGGCAGGGGCATGAGACCGAGTCTTGTTTCTCTCTAAAGCATAAGATCCAAGATCTCATCGACAACAAGGTCATCAACACTCAGGAAAGGAAGTTGGTCCCTATGCCCAACGTTACAACCAATCCCCTACCAAACCATGCCGTCAACATAATTACAAAAGGGGTTGCGGATCAAAATGGAATCATAGCTATAGAGTACTTCGAATGAGAATCAAAAATTAGGAAAGAAAGTGATTGGGAAGAAGAGCCACCGTAGTGCCCTATTTATCTTTACAACTCAAATGAGGAGCAAGATCACCTTGATTGGCTAATTGAAGAGCCCATGGAGGACACTCCCACAGGTACTATGGTTACTGATGGTTGGGGAGATGAATTCTTGCACCCTAAATATGCCGTGGCCAAGCACAACCTAGTAAAAGACCTCTTCAATTATGAGGACATGTGATAGGGTCTCGGAGAACCAAAAGTACCTATAATGCCATTTGAATTCAAGGACGATGATCTGGCTAGTCTATTCACTAAAATTGATCAAGAAGAAGCTAAAAAGGAGAAAGCCAAAAAAAAAGCACTTGCAAGTCCTAGGAGGAAGCCTAGGAGCGAAACACAAGGAAGCAATAGAGTATAAACAAGGAAAGACCAACTGATAGGAAGAGACCTATCAAGGTTCCCAAGACCTGATAAATAACCTGAATGTCCAAGCTAGAAGAGAAAAAGGAAAAGGAGACATCTATAATTACACTGTGATCGCCCACCTCTACCACTCCACAGTCAATGCTTCAATTCATCCAGCATAGCCTAACGAAGAAATTGGAGAATGGAGCATGGAAGAGGCAATTGTGGTCCCAAAACCCACCTAAAGGGATAGCCACCAAAGGGATGTTCTTTTTTCAAACTCTACATATACTTTTTGTTAATTTTGCTTTATAAATCAAAAGCCTAGCATGTACATAAGATCCTTGAAATGAAAAAGAGTTTGAAGTTTATGATTATCACCATCTTCTATGAATGTCTTTTCTTTAAAAGTTTTTCTTTTTGTTAAGCCTTGACTTGAAGGGGGGATAGTACGCGCATTCTCACCAGTAGGGACAACTTCTGACCCAAAGAGAGAAAACACTGAAGAAAGAAAGGAGAGAGTGGATCATAGAAAAGGGCAACACCCGAAGGATGCCATGACAAAGCAGCAGGCAGTTAAACCCTCAAAAGGAGGAGAAGCCATCATTTCAAATTCCTTAAATAGCAAAATAGTTGCTTTGATCAACCCACTTGAGTCGCAAGCGATTTTCATTCAAACACCCGAACCGTGAACCACCCCCCACACTAGGGCAAGCACAGGTAAAGGAGCATTGACCTGTCTTAAAAGATGTCGCTAAAATTCTATAATTAAACTTCATAGACTAAACAATCTTATTTGAAAGTAAGAGAGGCCATCTATTCTTCTATCATACAGTTAAAAATATTCCTTTGAAAAGCCCATTCTTACCAACCTCATTCGTTTGACAAACCTAACCTAATTATCACCACCCACAATAGGTCAAAGCAAAGCCAAGGAAAGATGAACAAGAAGAAGGAAACACGAACCAGAAGTATTCCAAAATTAAAACACAAAGGAGAAAAAAGACCCTCACACATTTAAGGAAAGGGAAATTAATGCGGCGCCCCCCAAAAGAGCACCAATTTAAAAAAAAAATTAAAATGACGATGAGTAAACAAATGACCTTGGAGGCACCATAAGAAACTAGTGAGGGCGTCGCAAATAACAATGTTGGGGCAAAGAAAAGAGAAACGATGAGTCCAAGACATGGCAAAAGTCTATATAGGAGCAGAGTAAACACCTAAAAGAAAGATAAACAGAAAAAGAAGAGAAGGTGAGAAAAAGTCCAAAGGAGAAAATAAAAATAGAAAAGCTGACAAGAGTGATCACCAGTTAGTAACAAACCCGGGAAAAGTGAATACATTAAAGGTAGGATTAAAATGAAAATCAATCATCATCCTATGAAAAATATAAAATCATCATGCTAATATATCACACAATCATCATCCATAAAAGCCAACACACGACCCCAAAACATAAAAACCTATAAATAAAACTGCCAGTCTGATAAAGGTAAAAATGTGTCAACTGAAGGAAAGAAGCGTCTGAGAGAGCAAGATCATTATCCAAATCAAAGTCTTCGGTGTCAGGTGCATACGAAGGAGGCTGGCTAGAAGAAGCTCGCGTCATAAGGGCCCTAACCAAAAAGAAGAAGAAACAGAAAGAAAGCCAGCATTAGAACACAAAAAATACACAAAGAAAAGAGAATACGAATCATAAGTAGCATACCCAGTGGGCCTCCATTAAAGATATCTGGGTAGTCAGAGCACCCACCTCAATAGGGTACTGGTCTTGAGCCTAACAAGCTACTATGTACTCCTCTTGAGAAACAAACCCCTGGGCTTGACGCCACAACTCGACCACCTCATAACCTACCACCTGTCCTCCAACTACCAGATCCATTCGAGTAAATGCATTGGTGGATCTCGCACTGAAATGAACCTCATAATCCACACCAAGCGAAAGCAAGAAATGGTCGCCAGGCACACCAACTGTATAAGGAATCTCGACCCCGGCTCAATAAAACCCAAACATATACTGAGGAGGATCCTCAGCAGCACAGAAGTCAGTGTGCAGTTGCCTCCAATGATGCTCCCCCAAGTACATCTTCTGCGAAAGGTCGCCTCAAAAGGTAACCCGTAACCCAGACAAAAGGATAAGGTCTCTCATACCGGTATACTGGGGAGACCGAGAGTAAGGTGCCCACGTCAGGTCTTGGGGTCTCAACAACTCCAAGTTAGCCCGGAGGGCGACAAAGTATGTAAGCAAAGACTGCTGGACTACTTGTTGTTTAGCCCATCTTGTGGCCCATGAAAATACATCTGCTACTAACACCTCTGGCCAGCGCACTAGCAGATACTAATAACTCCCCCGTATCAAGAAAGGCAAAAACCCAGTTAAGCTGCCCCATGCCCCAGATGTCCTGAATTGCATCCCTTGTAAAAACCCCGTGAAAGTGAAAGCACCCTAGTCAATGTAATCTAAGGCATCTAAATCAGCTACCGGGCTCACCAAAGGCAGAGGAATTGTCGACTTTTCGTTGTTGCAGAAGCAACTATAGACGACGTATAGTACCAATTGGTGCCTCATGATAACCTGGTTTTCTAGGAAGGCTCAAAAGCAAAAGCCATCTCCGTTAGACATAATAGCGAAGTTAAGAAACTCGAACCAGTAATCCCTGGCAAGCCAAGGAGAAGGCGGGCCTCAGTAGGAGTCACGGGCCGTAAATAAATCGGGATACCCCCAAAAGATAGGCATTTGATCATCGCCTAGTCAACAAGGGTGGGCCCCAACTCAAAACCTACCAAATGCAAGGTCTTGGTCTCCCCAAACCATCTCTTAAGTAACCCAATCGATAGCTTGTGATCAAGTTTGTCCGTCTAAAGGGTCATAAAGGTGCCAAAGCCAACCTAGAGGAGAAAATCATGATAAGACTAAGCCGACGCCTGTATAGCTCTCAAGGTAGAGATAATGGCTCCTCTAAAAGAACCAAGAGCAGTCGATGGCATTCGACCATAATGTAAATAGAGGCTCAGATGGTAAGCTAAATCCCACAGAGGTGGAACATCTGGGATCACCAACTGATCGTCTAAGAAGGAAGCATCCTTACACCTATCACAAAAAATGTCATCCCATACCTGGTCCTCGGGTCAACGGATACGGTAACCTCCTCCTCAACTCATTCGCCTGAAGCAGCAGAAGATTGGTCTCTCGCAGAACTCCCACTGGAAGTTTTCTGGCTCGACGACCACTAGAAGTGGCTACTGTTGCCACGAACAGAGCCATTCTAGCTATCATTACCCTCCTCAAATCAACCCGTGGTGCCTTCCCACAATGCCTCCTCTCCGAACTATCATCGTCAACATTTGCCATCCTGAAAAGCAAAAACAGAAAAGAATACAGAAAGTCAATCAGTAACAGGATATGCATGAACAAAAAAAGAAAAGAAAAGAAAAGAAAAAAAAAAAAGAAATTACACGAGAGAAGAAAAAAAGGAGGAAAAAAAAAAAAAGGAAAAAAAAGAGCAAAAAGAGGCAGATACAAAGAGAAAAAGAAAAAGAGAAATAGAGAAAGGAAAAAACAGAAAATAAAAAGAAGTTAAGGTCCCGTCCTTTCTCCAATTTTATTTCAAGTCAATTTTTAAGGTTTTCTGAGCTTTTTTCTCAAAAAGTACCATTTCAATATTTCAAGCTAGTTTCCCAGGCTTTTTTCTTCAAAAGCCCAGTTTCAAAACTTTTCCAAGGTCTTCCGAGCTTTTTCCTCAAAAAGTTCCATTTCAAGATTTCAAACCAGTTTCCCATTTTTTTTTTTCTTCAAAAGCCTTGTTTTAAAAGTTTTCTAAGGTTTTTTGAGCTTTTTTCCTCAAAAAGCTACATTTCAAAATTCTTAGCCGATTTCTCAGGTTTTTTTTTTCTTCAAAAGCCCTGTTTCAAAAGTTTTCTAAGGTTTTCTCGAGCTTTTTCCTCAAAAAGTTTCATTTCAAAATTCTAAGTTAGTTTCCCAAGCTTTTTCCTTCAAAAATCTTGTTTCAAAAGTTTTTTAAGGTTTTATTGAGCTTTTTCCTCAAAAAGTTCCATTTCAAAATTCTAAATCGGTTTCCCTGGCTTTTTCCTTAAAAAGCCCTATTTCAAAAGTTTTCTAAGGTTTACTCTAGCTTTTTCTTCAAAAAGTTTCATTTCAAGATTTTAGACTGGTTTTTTCGGCTTTTTCCTTCCGAAGCCCTATTTCAAAACTTTTCTAAGATTTTCTTAGCTTTTTCCTCAAAAAGTTTCATTTCAAGAATTCAAACTGGTTTCCCAGGCTTTTTTCTTTAAAAGTCTGATTTCAAAGTTGATTTTCTAAAAATCTCGACTCCCCTGGGCTTTTTCCCTCAAAAGTCCCAATCGAGGATCTTAACAAGTTTCGGGTTCTAGTTATGTTCTCACAAGGTCATCCCTGCACGACTCTAACACTCACACCCCAAGTTCTTAAAGTCATACCCTAACTAAGCACCCGTTTTTTAAACAAAAAAGAGCAACCTAGGCGCTTTACGAAAAGGAAACAAAATAAAACAACTCCCTTTTTCCCCGAAGCACCCCTTTTTTAGAAAATTCCTATAAGTTTTAGGATCAAATCATTAAATTCTTGTAAGTCCGAGTTTTCTAAAAATTTCGGTAGGGTTCCGCCTTAAAAAGACCCTAACCAAAATTCAACAGGTCACAAAATCACGTTCTCCAAGGCCATTCCAAGCACTCAACTACCCCAACCAACACAATCCCGTTCTCCATGACACACAAACCACAAGCAAATGCAATTCTTTAAACTAATTTTTCCATTTTTTAAAATTCTTCAATTGGTTTCAACCTTCTAAAATTCTTCAAAATTTTTTGAAACACTTAAGAGGGCCCCTACAATTTTTCAAAAATACCTCACAATTTTTCTACCATCAAATGCATTGACTTTCTAAATTTTCTCTAATTTCCCTTATTTTTTCAATTTTCAAAAAATCCAAAAATTCAAATTTTTAAAAAAATTAAAAAACTTCCTATGGTTGTTCTACACATTTTTTCAACATATCCGATACAAAAATTAAACAGCCAAACACAAAACCCAAGCTTGTACAACCGATTTTCTAAACCCAGCAAGAAGCCCTTTTACATAAATATGCAAAATCACCAAAACACACTCGAATCATCGTCAAATTGCAAAAATAATCCATCCATTGCATTCAAAACATCCTAAAACATTGATCTATACTAACCATTCATGAAAAATGAGCACATATGCATTGAGATCATCCAAAATCATGGAATTCTAACATTTGGTTTTCCGGCGAGAATGAACTTTCCGGTGAGAATCTGGCGACAGTGAGAACTTTCGACAAGTACCTGAC
Source organism: Euryodendron excelsum (assembly GCA_033060915.1). Lineage (NCBI taxonomy): Eukaryota > Viridiplantae > Streptophyta > Magnoliopsida > Ericales > Pentaphylacaceae > Euryodendron > Euryodendron excelsum. The sequence goes on from CM065378.1 coordinate 56,744,987, forward strand.
ATCCCATGGAGCTTTCCTAGCGGTCCCCAACCGGTTGCCCTCGAAATCCCTCGGCCAAGCTCTCAAAAATCGCTCCGAATAGTATGAACCTGTAATGAAGTTCGCGATTGTTTCTGAATTAAAAACCCAGCTTGGGCGCACCTGTTACATGTTCCTTATAGGAGTTGAGCCTAGCACATGTAGCATATGCGTCAAGGCCATTGTCGGTTAGGAGCGTATGTTACATGTGCCAAACGCTTCAGCTTCCTGCCAAAACTAGTTCCAAATGTCCTAAGGCCACAAAATCATTTTTAAGAGTTTTAAAAACCAAAAACCAATTTTTAAACTCACATTTTTCAAAAACTCAAGCATTCTGGACCCAAAACTTTATACACCAGCATTTCCAATCCCGGCCCCTACAAGAACCAAAATTTAAGTTTTCAAAATAGACCTAAAGGTTGCCTAAAATTTTCAAACCCTTCAAATTCACATCCGTCGTCCCTCCAATCGCTTCGCGACCAACATGAAATTCTTAATTTATCATTTTTCCACCTTCAATAAACAAAGACCGAAAAAGAAGGGCAGCTGTAAGTACCCCATGTTTGCCCGCTCAGCAATCTCTAGCCCAATCGGATCTAGTTTCGAACATCACAATGCATTCGAGCCCAGGCCGGCTCTTTCAAACTTTAATCCAGTCAGCTGGTCACTTCCTAAGCCCGCAGAGCCCAATTGAAGCTAAGAAGACCATATTGCTCTTAGGCACTCCAGGCAGCTTTCTAAGACCGGGAGGTCATAAGAACCATGGCCATCTAGGCAGCTTGCGCCATTTAGGTAGCTTCTCGAGATCGGGCGATCTCGAAGACTAAAACCTTATCAAATTCCAGACAGTTCACTTTTGGCGCTTGCTAACCCGCCAAAGTAGAATGTCCGTTATTCGGCAGCTCTCCGAGACTAGGCAATCTCGGGGACCAACACCACCCTACAGGTAACTTTTTGAGACCAAGCGATCTCAGGGACTAACACCACCCTACAAGTAGCTCTCTGAGACTAAGCGGTCTTAGGGACCAACACCGCATAGGTCAACACCGACGCCTGCTAACCAACTTGGTGAAAAATGACCAAACCTGCCCTTTGGGTCTCCAGGCATGTCTTTGAGAAAGTTTAAAATTCCTCAAGATAGTAAGTCCACCCTTCTAAAATATCCTTAGACAATTAGTCGTACTTAATGCGCCATCCTGATTAATTTTGGTCCCGTTTCGGTTAATTTTTGTCAAAATGACCGTGTTGCCCCTAGGCACACTAGCACAGTTCAAAATCCCTTAAGACGGTAAGTCCACCCTTCCAAAATTTCCCTAGATAATTAGGCATACTCAATGCGCTATCTTGACCAATTCTGGTTTCGTTCCAATCAACTCCGGTCAAAATAATCGTATTGCCCCTAGCATATCAGTACAGCAAAAATCCCTCCAGACGGTAAGTACACCTTCAAAGAATGTCCCCAAGCAATTCAACATACATTATATGCCACTACAATCCATCCTAACTCTTTCCGACCAATTTCTGTCAAAATGACCATTTTACCCTTGACGGCCCAAGTGTGCCCTGAAACCACATTGGCTCTGGGTACCAAAATGGTATACCCTATTATACACCCATGTCCAATCTAAGGTGAGTCTTGTGACTCCAAACAGTTTCAAGTCAAAGAAAGTCCCCTGTAGCGTCTCATAGACGCTCCGCTAGGGTTGTCTTTTCTCCTAATTCCCTGATTATAATATACCATCAAATGACTTGAGAAATATGTAAATTAGAGAATTCCCAAAAGCCTGTCCATAGGTCTTTCCATTGATACGGCTTGATTAAATAGATCACTTCCCGAAGCTCCCGATCACGTGGCTCAAAAGTTTTCACTTTCAGAAACTCCTGGAACGTCTCACAAGCGCTCCGATAGGGTTATCTTTTTCTCCAATTCCCTAATTATAACACACCATCAAACAACTTGAAAAATGCATAAATTATAGAATTCCTGAAAGTATTTCCAGAGCACTTTCCATTTGTACGATCTAATCAAAGAGATTATCCCCCGAAGACCCTAATCACATAGCCCAAAAACCGCTACTTTTGAACATCCACATAGTGTATCACAAACGCTCTAAAAAAAGTATGTTTTTGTACATGCTTCCCAGGCAATATCTCACTCTATCGAACACCTTTGAAGCTCCCCGAAAGTTTCCAGTTCTTGAGAAACAATAGGAGAACATCGTGAACATGACCGATTTTCCTTAATCTTTCCCAGATTAAACAATTATCGAAGCAAAGTTAACACAAAAGTTTTCTGTGATGGAGCGTATGCTACATGTGCCTACATTATGATCAAATCAACCAAATTTTTGCTTGCTCCCCAAGTTGAGTCAATATAGAGGGTGATACTTGGCATTCAACCACTGCAACAGTATTAGCGCATGTAGCATAGGCATCAAGGCAAAAATTGCCTAGGCGCATGTAGCACGTGTGCCAGCTCCCAACAGATTGCCTATAAATACCAGACCTCCCCCCTTGAATATTCAAAGCTAGAAATAATGGCGAAGCCCTACTGAAACACTCCCAAAACCTCAAAAAATCGTAAATACTCCACCTCTTTCAACCTTCCAAGAATCTAAGCTATATTCCACCCACCTTAAGCTTATACACCTCATCCCTAAGGCCTCTAAAGCAAGACTCAAGCCATTTCCAGCCCACTTCAAGGCCATTGAAAACCCTTCAAATCTCAAGCAAAGCTCTCCATTGAAGCTTGAAGAAGTTATGAAGACAAAATAATATTTCTATTTACATGTTGCTACCCCCCACTCTTCTCTTCTCCCTCCTAGCCTACTTAGGCTATTCTCTATTTTCAATGCCCATCTTCTACCCCCGCTTTCTTGCATACTTGGAATGAGAGAGCTCATAGGTCATGCCTAAAGAAAAGCTTGTGGGAGCCACCGTGTAGGGGATCACTCACAAGCCTACTTTTGGATGGTATGGCCTTGGAGCACCTTGCAATATGGTGTGGCCTTTTAGCCTTATATGATTTCATGGCCTCTTTGCACATGGTTGTTATACTCATGTATTACATGCTTAGCCCTATTTTTAATGGTCAAAGTCATTTTTCAAACCCTTTAGCATGACTAATCTCTACACATTTTCCAAAATTCATATTCAAGAATTTTTCTAAAAATGGCCCTAAGAGTTGGTTTCTTGAAGCCTAGTTTGAAACTTTAGATTTCTATGTCCTAGGGAGCCTTCCTTAAGCCCCTTAACTTCATTTTGCATCATTGCATCTTACCATCTTCAAGTTATATTAAAATGATTTTCAAACCTCATATTTCACCTTGATTTTCAAAGTTTTACACTTTTAAGCTCTGTAGTTGAAATGGTCCTTATTGAATTCTCTCTTGAGTGGTCTCCTCATTTATTGACCATAGGAACCTTAACTCACCAGAGTGGTTTTCTACACCCTAAAAGTGATTTTCAAAACAACCATCTCCAAAAAAGTTTTTATAAATTCATTTTCTTTATTTTGCATAAAAAATGGTTTTCTAAAACCACTATTACATGTTAATTTTTAAAAGTTTTGCCTTCTTTAAGTTAGTAGTTACAATGGTCCCAATAAAACCCTCCTTAGAGTAGTTTCCAAATATCAACCATATAAACCATATATTTTATTGAGCCCATTTTCATGCAATGATCTTTTTAAAAATTCATGTAACTCTTTAGAGTTATTTTCAAAGTCCTTTACAAAACATCATGATTTCCAAAACCCCATTTCAAAATTCATGCATAAAACCATTTTTCCAAAACCACTATGCTGAAACCCTAATCCAAAACAGTTTTTCAAAACCACCTTCCAAAACCCTAAGTTAACCTGACCCAAGTTAGTTAACCGTAATTGTCCAAACCCTAGGTTAACCTAATCTTAATTGTTAAAACCCTAGGTTAACCAAACTTTAGTTAGTTAACCCTAGTTGTCCAAATCCTAGATTAATCTAACTTTAGTTAGTTAACCCTAGTGAGCCTAATTCTAGTTACCTTAACCGAGGTCAGTCGAACTTCAAGGATCTCCAACCTTAAGGCTCCAACTCAAAGTCCCTTTTTAAGCTCACATTCAATTACAAAAATCATATCGCATGACATGCATTCAAAAAGATCATACTCTCTTGAGTTTCCAAAAATAAATTCAAAAGTCTTTTCTAATTCTTTTATTCCCGATTCCAAAACATTTTCAAGAATTATCTTAAACTTGTCTTGACAAACATGGCTAAATACTTATCATTTCCACAAGCTATTTTCAAAAGTGATTTCAAAACTCAAAACTCTAATGCAATCTTAAACGTCTCATGGTTAGGGTTTCCTTAGAGGAAGTGACACATCAAGCGTGACCTTCTAATGCCCTTATAGGGTGTGGAGCCCTAAATGCTTTTCAAAAACCTTTTTTAAAAGTTTTTTTTAAACATCACATTATTGAAGCAGCACTAATCCTTCCATGGTTAGGATTGTTCAAGTGTAAGTGAGATATTCAAGAAGGATTCTATAACCCTAAAGTTTTAAAAACCAAAGGGAAGTCTCCAACCCTTTTTTCAAACATGATTTTAAAACTCATAACCTTAAAGAAGTTTAGTTCTTTAATAACTAACCTATTAAAGATGATGAAATATTAAACATGTCTTTCATAAGATATTCAAAAACTACTGTCAAAAGCTTTTGGAAGATAAGTTCACAAGTGCATTTCCAATCCAAAGTCTATCTCCAAAATTTTCAAAATAAGACTTCAAAACATTTTCAAAATGCCCCTTGAGTTGTTTCAAAGTACTTCCAAAACTCTCTTGAGTTGCTTTTAAGATATTTGAAAACTCTCTTGAGTTAATTTTAAAAACATTTAAAATCATCTTCAAACCCAATTTCAAAAACACTTCAAACATCCCAATCCTATTTCAAAGTTATTTTTCTAAACTCTCAAGTTCTCTTTTTCCAAAGATCTCAAATTGTCTTCAAAACTTTTCAAAGACCTTAAAGTGTCTTTAAACTTTCTAAAGACCTCAATATGTCTTCAAAGTTCCCAAAGGCCCTAATGTGCCTATTTTTCAAAACTAAACCTTAATGTGTCTTTCCAAATTAAGATCCTAATGTGTCTTTGCATGGCCTCAATGCGCCTATTTTCTATTAGGCCCTAGCCCAAACTACGAATAACCTGATTCTTACCAAATAAGATACGTAGGCAACCTTCAAATAGGTGCGGTCATAACTCTATTTTAATTCAAACCCCCTTTTCAAAAATGTTGTCAAGTCTAAATTATTTTCAAAAACCTTCTTCAAATCCAATCCTTTCAAATCTTTCAAAACTTGCATCATTACATCATCTCATCCTAAAAGTAATAATCAAACTATTTTTTAAAATTCTAAAGTGGATATTAGTAACCGATTATTCAAGTGAGTGAACCAAGGATGATTAAATATGTAGGTACCAAAAGGAGAGAGTAGAATGATGATCTTAGGATGTCTTCCTTACACGTAACCAACCTCCAAATCTAGAATCATTGTTTTCACAAGATCAAAATGGAGTTATTTTCAAAAAGTGCTTAAATTTTTCTAAAGTTTGCTAAACAACCCATTTTCTGAAAATCCCTCTCAAGAGGAAGTTTGCAAACATTTTTCAAAAACTTAAGTTTGATTATCGGATAACACTTAGTTTTTAGGTAACCTAGCGCATCTTTAATCATGTTAGGTGGTGACTCCAAACTTTTTTCAAAAGTCCTTATTCAAATCAATTTCAAGTTCAAACTTAGTCGCACTCGTCCTTCTAGAATGATGAATTCTAACAAGAGAGTACTTTGTGTTTTCCACAATTCTCGAGTGCAAAAAAACCGAGGCGCAAAAAATATAAAGAAGTAATGTTCAAATTTATTATTATTATTATTTTAAGATAGGGGTTTTATTTAAGCTTTTAATATTTTCTTATTTTAGGTCAGTTTAAAGAAAATTTGAAGAGATTAACTTTGCAATGGATTCTCTATCCATGATTCCATAGTAAGAGAGAGAAAGAGATTTTCTATTTGGGATTTTTGCAATTAATTAATGGGTGAATGTGAGAGGGACGGGGAGAGACTCCCTATTTGGGAGTCTGTTAATAAATTACAAGCTTTGCTACTATGTTTACCATTGTAAATTTAGTTATGTAATTTATCACTAGTGTATCAATCATGACTTTACTTTACAATTAGCAATGAACTCGTGCTATGCACGAATTACAACTATAGAATCGTAAGTTGATTTTTCAAATAATGTTTTACAGACAAAGAGTTTTGATAGGATTATGTATTCAGAATATGATATTAAATGATACAACATCTATAGGATAACTTCCGTCTTGAAAGTTATTTAGACTAAACATGTTAACAATATTTTCTCTACTATAATAGCCATAAAAGAAAAAAAAATGTAGAAAAAATAATTTATTTACTAACTATTAAGTTAGGCTTTTAATATATATATATATTATTGGGAGTAGATACATTAATTAAATTTCAATATTAAGTTTATTAAGTTATATTCAAGATTAAAAAGAAATAAATATGAATTATAAAAAAAAAACTATGAATATATGTCTAATATCTATCAAGAAATAGTCATTCAAATTAATAAAATAATATTATTACATTTTATTTTTGAAAAAATATAAACTAATAGTGAAAGAAAATTAATTGAATTTTCATAAGTTATTTAAAATAAATATAGGTAAATCTTTTAATTCTATAAATGAATAATGTTTTTTTGTAAAACTATTTAATAAAAAGTTAGTAAACTTTATGTGTCTCAAATTTGCGTTTATTTTTATTTTTTTTTCCTTTTTTGGGTAATTATTTAATATAACTTAATAGATTTATACAATGTGAAATGAATTAGTGATTCGTTTTTTGTTCCTAGCAGTGAAACATCATTAACATTTTTCATACTTATGTCCTTTTGCATTATCTAAAGTTATGTTTTTTGAAATATTTTGAAAATGCATTTTAGAGAAGGTTTTGATTATATGTTTTGAGTTCATTAAAATAAAATCGTACTTATGTCAACATACAAGATCTTAAGTATATTGTGTCATACACTTAAAAAATCATAATTAACAAAGTAAAATTTATTTATCTTCTTCATTAATTATTATTTTATGAGTTTATTAACCTTCCTTAATGCCATCTTTATTAGGTTTGGGTAAATCTACCCCACAAAAAAAAAAAAAAAAAAAAACAATCACAAATATAAAAGAATTTTAAAAAGTTAAATTGTTTTGAAAAGAGCATTACTTATAGGAATTTGAATAGATGGTTAGATTTAGTTATTATATTGATTACAAATAATTCATAATATACTTAGTTTTAATATCTTTTTATCTTTAATAATTTTTAAAGTTTACATATTAAAAGCGTGACAATTCAAAAAATACTATCATATTAATTAGATAGCTAATGACTTTATGACATCAGTGTTTTTATATTTTTTTAAATTTAAAAAGTTGAGAAAAATAGATCAAGATTTTGAAATTCAAAGAACTCTTAACCTATTACTATAATATAAAGTATAGATAAATTTAACTTTAAAGGGTTTAGACTCATTTAAGGACCCTAGTTTCATGAGTCACCTTTCTAAAAAGGCTAGTTTCATGAAATGGTTAGATTCTAAGGATAGTCTGATATCAAGCATATGCTGGAACGACTCAAAAAAGGATTTAGATTGGATTTTCTTCTTCTCATTCTCAAACCATGATTTCATTACCCCCATGTCAAATTCTAAGCGTCAAAACAAGTTTCAAACCTTCTTTTCCAAAAGCTTCAAGCTCATGACCTTTGACCCCTTAGTTTCACATTTTTCAGTGTAAAATAACCAACCTAACTGGGGGCTAACTAAAAGGTGATACTAAGGCCCAATTCAAGTTTTCAAAAATTCAGACTCATCGCCTTCACGCCTTAGTTTTTCCTTTTCCACGCCGAAACCTGCTTCGACGGGGGCTATCAAGAGACACAATGAAGTTTTACCTTTTCAACGTGAAATCAACTTAGACCTGGAGCTAACTGAGGGGTGATAAAGAATTTTTCAAAATCTTAGGTTTGCTTTTCGGAGCAAAACTTGCTTAGACCAGAGACTAAACTAAGAGAAAAATAGTGGGTGTGATGAGAATATTTCAAAACCAATAATGTGATGAGAATTCCTCTAAGATATCAAACCCTATTTAAAATCTCCAAAAATCTTTTCAAATCTCGTTTACATAAGGATCCAGTCCCAATATGGCTACGGTTCTAAAAGGAAATGAAACATTGAAGATGGGCTACTAACGAAGCAAACCCTCTGAGTTCACTTCCGAGCCCCAATTGCAAAAATTCCAACTTAAGTTTCAAGCTTGTTCAAATTCCAAATCTAAACCTAAGCTCCAAGTTTTTGAAGCAATTCTAAATTCAAAAAGTAATTTTCTATATATTAAGCTCACTCCTCAATTTCCCGTTTTAGAACTTCAAGTTCCTCCTCAAGTCCCTACCGCAAAGCGCAAGCGCAAATTGATGAAACTTCTTTTCTCTTAGTTACTTTCTTCAAGCAAACCGAGTGACTCTTAGAAGTCAAACATACTTGCCAAATTTCAAGTCAAAATCTCTTCTTAAATTCCAAATTCAAAGTCCAACTCTCAAAAAAAAAAACTATGGCACTTCAATTACAATGAAAGGTATTTTGTGAGAACCCCAAGGGGTTAGCATGATGGTTAAATATTCGGTCTTAAGATTTGAAATCTGCTCTCTCGAAGGTATCAAGCATGAAACTTCTTAAGGTCATCAATTTCTTGGGGCTACCCTAGGCTCTTTAGCTGATAATTACCTGATATGTGTGGGATAGAGAAATTGCACAGGTCCTAAAATTAATAGTAGTGCTGCAAGCATACCCAGTTATAAGAAATAAAGAAAAAAAAAAGAAGGGGGGGTTTTATGAGTGAAAATCACCAATATACATAAGACTTAACTATTTATAAATAAATATTTGTTACTGACTAAGTGTTCAGATTAACTTGCGCGCACCTCAACAAATTTCATGGCCTATACAATCCCCCTCCCACACAAACGGGGACCAAAGACTTGGGCTTGGCCCAAAAGGTGTTGACAGTCTTTTAAAATGCACCTTCATGGCATCAGCCGAAAGCCTGGTAATTAACTAGGCAAGGAAGCATAATTGCTCCCTTAATGCGAAGTGTGAACTTTACCGTCATGGTTTCTCCATAGCCAAAACTCAAGGACTTCTACGTGACCACTCGCAAAGAAGAAGTTGAAAGCGACATGGCATGGGAATCAGATTCCATCATTAAACTACCACAGGGGTGTGTTTCTCCTCCATTATCAAAACCAGTCCCCGTCGTAAACTCCACAGCTTGGCTAGAATTTTTGTTGTGAACAATGTGAAGTTGACTGCAAATTTGTTGAGGTACGTTATTGACTCATTTAATTACTGTTTTCAGAAGGTTTAAACTTGAGCACAAGATTGGTCATCAAAAATCATATTTGTAAGGTCTGGTAAAGAAAAGTTAAGAGAGTCTTTTTATTCATCTTCATTTTGATACTAGTTTATGCCCCCATAGATGTGGGCAATATTGTCGAACCATGTACATAAAAAAATTTGTGTGCTTCATTTGTTTCAATTTTTGAAGGAAACAAGAAAATGAAATGGGAAAAAAAATTGCTTTTATTTCAAGTCAAGTACTGAAATTACTAATAGTGAATTAATTTAAACCCTTGTAAGAGTATAAACATGCATGATAGCTAGAAATGAAGAAGTTTTGTAAACTAAAAGGGAAATATATATTACTCTTTCTTGCAAATAGAAACCATATCGCCGGCAAATTTAACGTAATAGAATCATACGGAGGCATGACAAAACACAAAGAAAAGGCACAGAACCAACCTTGACATAGCAATACTTAATGGCTTTTCTGCATGAAATATGATGAACTAGGCTAGGCATGATTTTTTCGATTGCAATCCCGACAGAATTTGAGCTAGGCATCCATGATCTCGGTCATCTGAATTCAAACATGTTGGTTGCCATTGCCATGGTTCCCCGAAACTGACTTCCAACATCTTCTCAACGGTTCCCACATATCTACGTGCCTCCTCTTCAACCAATTATCTATCCAGCGAAGCATGTGCCCAAGGAGGAGGAGTGCCATTACTCCACACCACACTGGAACTGCAACATACATTGTGCGACGGAGTGCTCCCCTGTCCTTTTTTGGAGTGACCGCTACGATAGAATACGCATAAGTAAACGCCATTGAGGTAATTGACAACCACATGATCATTATTAAAAACCACATCAAAGGTTTGCGCTTGTAGGGTATTCCAGTAATGAGCAACAAAATTACGCTCAGAGATGCAACAAAACCTAAGGTGTTGGCACGGAGGTAAAACTTATATGTTTGTGGATAATTATAAGCAATCACAGCTTCTCCCGCTCTGTAAGTTTTATCGGTGGAATTATTTTGCCAAACACCACCTGGAGGACTCACACCTGCTTGAAAAGCCATAGTTGCTAGAAGTGATGCAACCACCATTAATGCATCCCTTTTCTTCTTCAGCCAATCACCTTGACTGATATCATTTCCTGATTTAAGGGCCTTTCCAAGAATGTCCAATGCCATGTCGCCGTATGCATTTGTTGCATTTATATCTACTCTGTTATTCGCAAGTAAATATTTGACTGTCTGCAACACATTAATTTGTTGTCGTGTTAGACGAAAGCCATCAAGGCCATTACAAATCCTGTGAATAATAATTATTATTATTATTATTAATGAGATATCCGATGGTTTCTACCTCATAGGAGTATAATAACTTTGAACCATGCAAGCTTTTAAGCTACGCAGTCACGTGTATTTTGGAGGGTTAAAAATTAACAAGAAACTGATAAAGGGAAGAAAATGTGAATTTGAATAATAAATGAACCCATCACATTATGCTATGCTATTGAAGACACCGCCATTGAAATTAAAGAAAACCAATCCAAAAATAAAAAAGTGGGATAAGAAGAGGAAAAAAAAAGAAAAGAAAAAGAAGAGAAGGAAAGTCAGCTTTGTCTATTGGATGCAAGCCAGACCCCACAATACACATTAAAAAAAAAAAGAATAAAAACTAAAATTAAAGGACTCTGATAGGTAGTCTAGTCCAATCAACGTGCCTTGTCATGGCTAAAGGGCTGTTTGGTCATTTTGAAGTAGCAATCATGTTGTTAATTACCTCCCTTTCACTGCACAATGTCCATATTAATTATTAGACTATCTTGCGTTACCAGTAAATGAAAGAGAGGTAAAGCGAGAGAAAAGAAACAAACTAAAAATGAAATGGATTGGCTGGATAGTAAACTAGTCGGTCATAATTAACCTCTAATGATTGTGGCAATACCTTGATTTGCTTATCCGCAGCTGCGAGATGTAAAATGGTGTTGCCGTAGGCATCCTTAGCATTTATAAACCCCTGATCATCTATGGTCTCCACTAATAGACTCAGAGCCTCCATCTGATGGTACTTCACGCACATATGTAGTATGGTCTCCCCTTGGTCCACCGTGGCTCGAGCCGCTTGCGGCCTGAGTCCAACCAACTCTCTCAAGGCTTCAACTTTACCTTTCATGGCTGCGAGATGGAGAGGGTTCAAACCATCTCGATCAAGAGCTGCGCACATGTCAGGTCTAGCTGATACTAGTGCCTGTACAATCTCAACGTACCCTTTAGCCGATGCCAAGTGAAGAGGCGACGATTTGCGTATATCCAGAGCTTCGGCAAGTTCTGGATTTAGGATCAGAGCTTCTTTCACAAACTCTTTATGCCCGAGCAGAGTTGCCACATGAAGAGGGGTCTCGTGACCAAAGGTAACTCTATGAAAAACCAGTGAATCTTCTTCGTGTAATTCACGCAACAAATCTACCTTTCCTTCAGCTGCTGCTTTATGGAGCCTCTCCTCCATTCTCTCTCTTTCTCCTCTCTCTCTCTCTCTCTCTCTCTCTCTCTCGCTCTGAAGAGCTGGACCTCAATATGTCTACATAGTCCTCATGTATAAACACACACACATGTACCAAAGCGATTGACTTGCTTTTCATAGTGAAAAGAGGGTTAACAATGCAGACGAAGACTTACTGATCCAAATCCAGTTGTGAGAGTGAATGCATTAAAATAAGGAAAATGTTATTGTTGTTGGAAGAATTTCATAAAAATACATTTTGTAATTCTCATTTATATAAATAAATTACAACTTAAGAATAAATTAAATTATAGTATAATAGTATTAACTTAATAAACAATAAAACATAATTTAAAAAAAATAGAAAAGTTGACCTGTGAGAATTGAAGAGCTTGATATCACTATTTTAAAGTAATTGTGCTTCCCTACATGAATGTATAATTGGACATCAGCTAATCTAAGATTCAATCTAATTGTTCACAGTCTATTTCTTTAGGAGTCACATCTACCGGAAAAACAATAAACCGTTTCAGCCGCAATTGCTCATAAAACACAATATAAAAATTATAAAAATAGTACATATAAAATGACAGAGAATAAGAGAACGTAAAGTTTTGTATATCTCAAGTATGTTTCTATATGTATCACTTTTGTATGGATCCCAAATAATGACAAATGACAAGAATGAGACTTATATAGGTTTTAAGAAACTAGCCGTTATGGCTATTAAACTTCTCAATAAATAGTTAGTAAATATTATAATACCCCATTAAATTCCATGTAACAAATGATGTAATAAACTTTGTAATAAAAACTTTTAACTGAATAATTAAATAATGTAAATAAAGTTTTAAAATTTAATAAGAATAATTTTATTCTAAAAATTGTTACGTAAAATTCATACACAAACACCCAGCAAAATTATATGATAGTCGCAATTTTATAAATTAAAGTCACTATGATAAGTGTTTTATTTTGACGTAGAAGACACTCATTAAGTCATTTTATTTTGTATAAAAATTATGTATGAATATTTTATTTGTATAATATTACACTTAAAATAATAAAAAACTAATAATTAAACATGAACTCTAACAAGGTTTCATGAGGAAGGCTTCATCTCTCCTCCATTCTCTCTCTCTCTCTCTCTCTCTCAAGAGGTGGACCTCAATGCGTATTAATAGTCCCCATGTACAAACGCACACACATGTATTAAAATTTTAAAATAATGAAAAGCTAATAAATAAAGACGAAGACTTACTGATCCAAATCAAGTTGATCGGGAATCAAGCTGTGAGCGTGAATGTACTAAAATAATGAAAAACTTATAAATGTTTTCATGAGGAAGGCTTCTTCTGTCATCCCATATTTAATTTTTTTTATTTTTATATTCTGGGATAATAATTGATGCAACTGGAACCAACTAAATTTGTTTGGATGGGCGCAAGTGGGGTAGAGGAGAGAGAGGGAATACGTTAATGTTGTTTGGTTGGAATGATGGGAGAAGAACAGGAAAGCGAGAGGATTGGAGCTTTATCATGAGGAAGGCTTCACCTACCGTCTTTTTGTTGTTTTCTTTGTCCGGATGCACACGAGTGGGGACCACCCAGTCCCGGAGCCAATTCAAGCTCAAAGTGCCCCCTCAAGTTTTTTAAAATTTGATTTTTGCTTACAATTTTTAAGATAAAAAATGTTATTTTTACATAAAGTTCACATAGAAATAATCATTAAAATGATGTGATAGTTACAGTTTGTAATAAAATGTCATTATAATGACTGTTTTGAAGTGAAAAGGTATCATTAAAACATCATTTCTTTTAAAATATTTCTTAATTTGACCCTCTAAAATTTAGATATGCCCCCTTAAGTTTTCAGAAATATAATTCACCTATATTTTTTAAAATTGTTCTCAATTTGGCCCTTTTAAACATTTATAAATACCTCTTAAACATTTATTTTTCATCAAAGACTCCATTATTTGTTATATACACTATATATATATATATATATATATATATATATGTATATTGATAATATATGAAAGTAAGTGCCACTACAAGAAATTTGGGTTTTGCAGACGAAATATTTTGAGACAGGATTTATTATGTCTCTAAAAGCTAGTTTTTGGGGACGAACATAGAGTTTCATGGCTAATAGCCCAAGATTTAACCTCTCGGCACCAACTATAATTTGGTTGCTAAATTCTCGACATTAATTGTCTCCTTTGGCACTCTAATCACTAATTCCCGCTCGCGCCAAATGGAGAAAATTTTATTTATCTACGAGGTATCACAATTCGTTACTAATATCTAAAATAATTAGCATCTATTTATACTTGGTCTATAAAGATTGTTATTTTATAATATTTGGCAACGAAATAATTGGTCTGTAATTGTTTTGATATTATCCACGACCGTTTTTGTATAGCTACAGCTCTCGGTGTCATGCAAGGAGTTCCCAAGTATCATGTTTGCACAATGTCCATGAAGTCTAGGGCAAACAAAACAGGGTTTTTTTCCTCAAAATAAGTAATTTCAAAAAGCTTTTTTTCAAAATAATTAAATGCAAAACCTTATTACCAGAATAAGGTAAAATGCAATTTTTGGTTGCGTTTTCAGAGAAAACACAATCCTAAATTGTGTTTTGTCAAAGTACACTTACGAGACTGCCAAATACTGCAAAAAGCCTGTAAAAACTACCAAAAAAAAAAAAAAAGAAGACAAAACGCAAGTCTTACTTGCGCTTTGTTAGAAAACGCAAGCCCTCCTTGCATTTTCTCTCTCCATTATATCTCCCTCCATCTTCTCCCCCCACTCCGTCACTCCCCTCACTCCTTCTGGTACACCCCCCACTCCCCTCACCCCACACTCCGTCTCTCCGCTCACTCCCTCCCCTCACTCCGCTCACTCCCTCTATGTAGCAGCCCCCCCCCCCCCCCACTCTCCCTGTTTTTCTCTCTCTAACTCCCTCTTTGCAGAATAACTCCCTCGGTCAGTTCTCCTCCTCCACTTCCTCAGTCCCTTTCTTTGCATTGCAACAAAGTAAGAAGATCAAAATAGTAATATTAAATATATAATTATTTTATAATACAATTCATAGATTACTAACTCGTTATTATTTTATTTGTAATCATATTTGCTACTCTTGCTGCTTCAGGAAAAGACTGCGTTATTTTGTGGACTGATTCAGTTAATTTCATTGGTAAAATATTTTATTTATTTATGTTGGTCAGATAGTTATTATTTGTGTCATGATTACTGTGATTATTTATTTATGTTGGTAAGATAATTTTATTTAAATGTATAAAATCGAAATTGTTGTAATAGTTTAGAACAAATAATAATGAGTAAATATTATATTATCGAAATTATTGATAAGATAGTTATTGGTAAGATAGTTATTTTATTTATTTATGTTGGTAAGATAGTTTTATTAAAAATGTGTTAGTAATTAGTAATAAAATATTATAATCAAAATTGTGGTAAGAGTTTGGGAAAAATAATAATGAGTACAATAATTAAATTTAAAAATGTGTTAGTAATTAGCAATAAAATATTATAATCAAAATTTGTGGTAAGAGTTTAATAAAAATAATAATGAGTATAATAAGTAAATTCAAAAATGTGTTAGTTGTCGGTCAAAATAAATACGGGCTAAAACCAGTTTACGAGCCTAAAAGGATTAGCATTGACGAATTGGGCCTGGAGCAGCCTAGAGGCAATTATTACAACATAGGCCCAGGTCATTTTACCAGCCCAAGCTAAAATTCTCTCAGCCCAACTTACGGATATAATCATGTAGAGAATCAGAGCATTTAATAGAGAACAGACCTACATTCAATGCGGAGGAGGCACTGCACACAACGACGACACTCACGTCCGGTCAGTCAAACTCGAGCATGGTAATAGAGGTAAAATTACGTCCGATCAGCCGGCATAGACCTGTGCAGTGAGTCATGATTATCGAAGTAGGCTCAACAGAGAACGCTACACTATAAATACTAAAGTTTCAAGAAGTAAGGTATGATGAATCCAATTAAGTGATACACTGTTAATATTTTTATTTCATTCCTGGTAGAGATTGCTAACTTGATCATTAGAGTGTGATTGGCCCAAAGAGAGTTGACTCATTCTAACTCTTTCGTCTCTTTACAGCAAGTTGGAAACTCATCGATATTGTTTCAAGTGATCGGTCAAACATTCTCAAAAATTCCACTTACATTAGTAATTAGTAATAAAATATTATAATATCGAATTTGTTGTAAGAGTTTAATAAAAATAATAATGAGTAAAATAATTAAATTTAAAAATGTGTTAGTAATTATAAAATATTATAATCAAAATTGTGGTAAGAGTTTAGTAAAAATAATAATGAGTACAATAATTAAATTTAAAAATGTGTTAGTAATTATTAATGAAATATTATAATCAAAATTTTGGTAAGAGTTCAGTAAAAATAATAATGAGTACAATAATTAAATCTAAAAAATGTGTTAGCAATTAGTAATAAAATATTATGATCAAAATTGTTGTAAGAGTTTAGTAAAAATAATAATGAGTAAAACAATTAAATTTAAAAATGTGTTAGTAATTAGTAATAAAATATTATAATCAAAATTGTTGTAAGAGTTTAGTAAAAATAATAATGGGTACAATATAAAAAAATTTAAAAATGTGTTAGTAATTAGTAATAAAATATTATAATCAAAATTGTTGTCACAGTTTAGTAAAAATAATATTGAGTGAAATAATTAAATTTAAAAATGTGTTAGTAATTAGTAATAAAATATTATAATATCAAAATTGTTGGTAAGAAAGTTATTTTATTTATTTATATTGGTAAGATAGTTTTATTAAAAATGTGATAGTAATTAGTAATAAAATATTATAATCAAAATTGTGGTAAGAGTTTAGGAAAAATAATAATGAGTACAATAAGTGTCGCGCCCAGATTTTTCGCACTCAAGGAATACTCATACAAGTGGGAAAAATGTTGTACTCTCTCGTTAGAACTCACCCTCCTAGAAGAATGAGTGCGACGAGGTTTGAATTGAAAATTGAATTGAATAAAGGGCTTTTGAAAAATATTCGGAATCGCCACCTAACTTGATTAAGGTGAGTTAGGTCACCTAAAAACTAAGCATAATTCGAATACTACACTTAGGGTTTTTGGAAAAGGTTTTTGAAAATACCACCTCAAGAGAGGGTCTTTAAGAAAACAGGTTGTTTGGCAACCTTTGGAAAATATTTAGCCCTTTTTGAAAAACAACTCCGTTTTGGTATTTGAAAACAGTGATCTAGGTTCGGAGGTTGGTTACGTGTAGGGAAGACGCACTAAGCCATCACCCTACCCCACCCTTTCGGTACTTACATGTTAATTTATCCTAGATTCACCTATGAGAGTCTTCAACTAACTATTGGTCAATCCTATCCACTTTGAAAAACAATGTTTATAAATTATCATGATGCATGATATGCAAGTGCAAGTTAAGAGAATTGAAAAATAGATTTGAAAAGAGATTGATTTGAAATTGATTTGATTTGAAAATAGATTTGAAGAGATGGAATTGAAATTGAAAAGTTTGAAAATTGAAAGTAGAAATTTTGAAATTAGAATTTTGAAAGTAGATTGGAATTTGGGATTTGAAAATATGGAGACCGCACCCATGAGGATGGAATTGAAAGTTTGAAAAGTATTGTGGTCGTACCTATGAAGGTGGAATTGAAATTTTGAAAAGTGTTATGACCGCACCTATGAAGGTTGCCTACGTATCCCTTTGGGGGAATCAGGTCAGTCGTAGTTCGGACCGGAGTCCGATTGAAAAGAGATTGATTTGAAAAGAGAGAGATTGGATTGGAAGAAAGAGATTGAATTGAAAATTAGATTTGATTTGAGATTAGAAGAGGAGATTGGAAATTGAAATTTCGGAAAAGATTGGATTTTAATTTGAAAAGATAGATTTAGACTTGTTTTAGAAAGATGAAGGTTTAAGAAACCTAGACTTAGGAAAGGTTTGACTAGACTTGGAAGGTTTAGCAAATTAGGAAAGGTTGGATTTAGGAAATGTTTGAATTAGGAAAAGTTCGTTTTAGGAAAGTTTTGGAATTAGGGAAGTTTCAACTTTAGGAAAGTTTTGAATTAAGAAAGTTTCGAATTAGAAAAGTTTTATTTTTGAAAAGTTTTGGAATTAGGAAAGTTTCGAATTTAAGAAAGTTTGGAAATTGGAAAGTTTTGAATTTAGAAAGTTTTGAAATAAGGAAGTTTCAACTTAGAAAAGTTTGAATTTGGAAAGTTTTTTGAAAAAGGAAAAGGTCACACTTAGAAAAGTTTTGTTTTAAGAAAGGTTTTGAAATAGGAAAGTGCTGAATTTAGAAATGTTTTGAATTAGGAAAAGTTTAGATTAAGAAAGGTTTAGAATTTAGAAAGTTTCAAGTTAAGGAAGTTTTGAATTTTGGAAAGATTTGAAATTTAGAAAATTTAAGAGTTTTAGAAAATCTTGAGATTAGAAAAGGTTTGAGTTTACGAAAAGTTTGAAAACTTGAATTTGGAAAGTTAAGATTTGGGAAGGGGTTGAATTAGGAAAGGGTTGGATTAGGAAAGATTTAAAAGTTGAGTTTTAAAAACTTAGGAAAAATTTTTATGTTCAAGTTTTGAAAATTTAAGATTTAGGAAAGGAGAAGCTTAAGAAGGATTCGAATTAGGAAATATTCGAATTAGGAAGGGATTTGATTTTGTTTCTAAAAGGAAAGGTTTGATTTTGTTTCCAAAAACGAAGGATAGGATCTAGTTTCCTAAACGGGGAGATTTGATTTGGTTTCCTAAAGGGAATATAGGATTTGGTAAGGATTTGGAAAGGGAGATTCTGGAAACCCTAGTTTTGAAAAATTATAGCTTTGACGTAGAAAAAAAGGTTTTGGAAATGCGTATCGTTTGGATGTGAAAACAAGAGGTTTTGGAAACCTAGGTTTGGGGCAAAGTTTGAAAACCATGTTTTTGGAAAGAAAATTAGAGTTTCCTAATCGTGGGTTCTAGGGCTTGACTTGGGCTCTAAGGAAAGAGTTTTTGGAAATTGCGTTTTTAGAAACGAAGGTTTTCTAGAAGGGAAATCCTAGGGAGGAGTTTTTGAAAAGTGAATTTGGAAAGAGAGTTTTTGGAAAGATTCTTGGAAAGAAGGAGTTTTTGGAAAGTGTGTTTTTGGAAACATAGATTTTGAGAGGAAAAATCCTAGAGGGGAGTTTCTAGAAGGAAGATTTTTGGAAAGAGAGTTTTTAGGAAAGTGAATTTAGGGAATGGTTTTTTAGAAAGTGAATTTTGAGGAGAAATAGTTTTTGAAAAGGAGTTGAAAAAGAAAGCTTTGAAAAATAGATTTGAAAGGGAGTTTTTGAAAACAATTTTGGAGAGGAGAGTTTTAGGAAAGTATGTTGAAAAAGAAAATTTTTAGGAAGAAAGACTTTTGAAGAGAGAGTTTTTAGAAGGTGTAAAAACATCTCACTTTCCTAAAGCAATTCTAACCATAAGAGGGCTAGAACCACTTTAGGAAAACGGTTTTGGAAAACAATAAGATTTGAAAATATGGACCATATTGGTCACTTTTAATGTAACACTTTCCTAAAGCAACCCTAGTCATGGAAAGGCTAGAATCACTCTAGAATTGCGGTTTTGAAAACAAGTTTTTGAAAAAGAGATTTTGATACAATTTTGAAAACAAGTTTGGAAACAGTTTTGAAAACGAGTTTGAAAACGAATTTTGGAATATGCAAGACTATGATATGCACAATGCAATTTGGGGTCGTGAACATACAAGGCTAAGGCTTCACCACATAATCAAGGGGGCCGGACCCACGTGGTCTCTGGTTAGACTAGAAGAAAGCCCCCGACACGGTGACTCTCTAATAGCCCAATCCTACACATAGACCGGGAATCCCCTTGTTTCAAGCATGCAAAGAAAGGGCGGGAAAGAGATGGGGGATTAAAATAGAGAAAACCCAAGTGGGTTAGGAGAGAGAAGAGAGAGGGGGAAAGTGCGGAAATTAAATAGGGAGCCTACCATATGTCTTCTTTATTTTGCGCGCCTTGCTTGTCTTCAATCTTCGGTCTTCGTCTTGATCTTCTTCTTCAACCTTCTAGGGTTGTCTTCAAGCTTTAGATGGCAGCTCTTCAAGTCTTCAAAGGATGGTTGAAGGCTAGTGTATGAGTGTATGGGGATGTATAGGAGTGTATATGAGCTAGGGTTTAGTGTAGGGTGGCTAGGGTTTGGGAAACCTAAGGAAACTAGGGTTTTTGGAGGTGCTCGAGCTCTGTATATCGAAATATAGGATTTTTAGGTTGAGTTTGGGATCCCCTCCACGTTGAACGAGGCTTTGTATTTATAGAGGGAGGAATACACTGGCACTTGTTGCAGTGGCGCCAGGCCGAAGTTTACACTGGCGCCACTCCTAGTGGCCACCAGCCACTTAGGAAATATTTAAGGTCAGCAAGCAACGTATCTTTGACTAGATTTGGGTGCCTGTACTAGTGACTACCATGCAATTTTTAGCTTGGCTTCACTAGGAGTGACTCCGGAAAGTCCGAGAATGATTTGAAGGAGCCGGGAATGACCCGGAAGGCCGGAAAAGAGCAGGAACACTTAAAATAGTGTCCTGGAGGTATTTGACTTAAAAAGTGAGGATAAGATGTGTCGGAAAGGTTGACCGGGCCCGTAGGGGTCAAAACGGTCAATTAGACCGGGAAGCTGCCGGGACGAACTCGGACTGTCCTGGAAGAAGACTTGGGATCTGAAAACATTATTTAGAATGTTCCCAAAGGTTGCCGGTTTGATTTCCAAAGCCGGTGTGGTCGGAAAAGGAGACCGGCCCACCAGGGGTAAAACGGTCATTTCGTACCGGGTTAGCCGGAATTGACTCGGAATGATCCGGAAAGGTAAGGGGAGGTTGAGAACACTATAAAAAGTAGTCTCAGGAGGTTACCGATTTGATACCCAAAGCCGGTGTGGTCGGAAAAGGAGACTGGCCCACTAAGGGCAAAACGGTCATTTTGTACCGGGTTGGTCGGAACTGACTCGGAATGATCCGGAAAGGTAAAGGAAGGTTGATAATACTATAAAAAGTATTTTCGGAAAATTACCAGTTTGATACCCAGAGCCGGTGTGGTTCTTGGGGCGTTCGGATGTCTAAGGGCAAAATGGTCATCTTGACCGGAAAGTCTTGGAAAAGGTCCAAAGGACAGTTTGGTCATTTTTCACCAAAGTGGGCTAATAGACACTGGTGTTGACCTGGGTTTTGAGTGTTTCCGCCATTCTAACGGCGATCGTCGTGACATAGGGGTTTCTTGCCAATTCCCTATATCGACCTATTTGTGAGTATTTTCGCTACTCTAACGGTTTTGTGAGTAGTTTCGCTACTCGGACCGTCTCGAGGAATAAACTGTCTCGAGAGAGGGATTGGAAAGGGGTCTTACCGTCTCCGAAGAGACGTGCCTGGATTGGAACTGTCTCGAAAAATAAACTGTCTCGAGAGTGGGATTGGAAAGGGGACTTATCGTCTTCGAAAAGACGTGCCTGGATTAGAACCCTCTCGAGGAATAAACTGTCTCGAGAGTGGAATTGGAAAGGGGTCTTACCGTCTCCGAAGAGACGCGCCTGGATTGGAACCGTCTCGAGAAATAAACTGTCTCGAGAGTGGGATTGGAATCGGAAAGAAAAGGACAATGCCCCTAAGGGCATTTTGGTCATTTTGCCTTTATTTGGGCCTAACAGGCCCGCGAAGCGATGGAAAGACGGAATTTGGACCTAGAGAATTGGTTTCGATTAGAATATGCCTACAATGACTTGAAAACAAGTCTGGACGAAGTATAGACTGCCGAGCGATCAAAAATGAAATGCTTGCAATAAGTAAATTTAAAAATATGTTAGTAAAAATGTGTTAGTAATTAGTAATAAAATATTATAATCAAAATTGTGGTAAGAGTTTAGGAAAAATAATAATGAGTACAATAATTAAATTTCAAAATGCGTTAGTAAATAATTAAATTTCAAAATGTGTTAGTAATTAGTAATAAAATATTATAATCACAATTGTGGTAAGAGTTCAGTAAAAATAATAATGAGTAAAATAATTAAATTTAAAAATATGTTAGTAATTATGAATAAACTATTATAATCAAAATTGTGGTAAGAGTTTAGTAAAAATAATTCAATAGTAAAAATGTGTTAGTAATTAGTAATAAAATATTATAATATCAAAATTGTTGTAAGAGTTTAGTAAAAATAATAATGAGTAAAAAAATTAAAGTAAAAATGTGTTAGTAATTAGTAATAAAATATTATAATCAAAATTGTGGTAAGAGTTTAGGAAAAATAATAATGAGTACAATAATTAAATTTCACAATGCATTAGTAAATAATTAAATTTAAAAATGTGTTAGCAATTAGTGATAAAATATTATAATCACAATTGTGGTAAGAGTTCAGTAAAAATAATAATGAGTAAAATAATTAAATTTAAAAATGTGTTAGTAATTAGTAATAAAATATTATAATCAAAATTGTGGTTAGAGTTTACTAAAAATAATAATGTGTACAATAATTAAATTTAAAAATGTGTTAGTAATTAGTAACAAAATATTATAATCAAAATTGTTGTAAGAGTTTAGTAAAAAAATAATGAGTAAAATAATTAAATTTAAAAATGTGTTAGTAATTATTAATGAACTATTATAATCAAAATTGTGGTAAGAGTTTAGTAAAAATAATTTAATAGTAAAAATGTATTAGTAGTTAGTAGTAAAATATTATAATATCAAAATTGTTGTAAGAGTTTAGTAAAAATGATAATGAGTAAAATAATTAAATTAAAAATGTGTTAGTAATTAGTAATAAAATATTATAATATCAAAATTGTTGGTAAGATAGTTATTTGTAAGATAGTGTTTTTATTTATTTATGTTAGTAAGATAGTTTTATTAAAAATGTGTTAGTAATTAGTAATAAAATATTATAATCAAAAGTTTGGTAAGAGTTTTGGAAAAATAATAATGATTACAATAATTAAATTTAAAAATGTGTTAGTAATTAGTAATAACATATTATAATTAAAATTGTGGTACGAGTTTAGGAAAAATAATAATGAGTACAATAATTAAATTTAAAAATGTGTTCGTAATTAGTAATAAAATATTATAATCAAAATTGTGGTAAGAGTTTAGTAAAAATAATAATGAGTAAAATAATTAAATTTAAAAATGTGTTAGTAATTAGTAATAAAATATTATAATCAAAATTGTGGTAAGAGTTTAGTAAAATAGTAATGAGTACAATAATTAAATTTACAAATGTATTAGTAATTAGTAATAAAATATTATAATCAAAATTGTTGTAAGAGTTTAGTAAAAAAATAATAATGAGTAAAA
Source organism: Euryodendron excelsum (assembly GCA_033060915.1). NCBI lineage: Eukaryota > Viridiplantae > Streptophyta > Magnoliopsida > Ericales > Pentaphylacaceae > Euryodendron > Euryodendron excelsum. Next base: position 56,768,383 of record CM065378.1, read on the forward strand.
TAATTAAATTTAAAAATGTGTTAGTAATTAGTAATAAAATATTATAATCAAAATTGTTGTAAGAGTTTAGTAAAATATTAATGAGTAAAATAATTTAATAGTAAAAATGTGTTAGTAATTAGTAATAAAATATTATAATATCGAAATTATAGTAAGAGTTTAGTAAAAATAATAATGAGTAAAATAATTAAATTTAAAAAAATTTTAGTAATTACAAATAAAATATTATGATATGGCAACAATATTTATTATTTGTAGTAAATAATATTCAATGCATAAATTTAAGGATGAAATGGAAAAAAAAAAATAGGTTAAGTAGTTAGGAATAGTAGAACTATAAATACTAGAAAATAGATGTAAGTAATTTTTAATCTGTTTAATTATTATTTAATATGTAGTAATTTCATAAAGGAATTTAAAGTGAATAAACTTAAGGATAAAATAGATGTCATGCTAATTACCAATGAAATTAGCAATAAAATGGATGTCATGCTAATTACCAATGAAATTGGCAATAAAATGGATGTCATGCTAATTACCAATAAAATGGATGTCATCCTAAGTAATGTTTAGGATGCCATGCTAATTACAAATGAAATGGGTGAAATAATTTTTAGTCTGTTTAATTATTGTTTAATATGTAGTAATGTCATAAAGGAATTTGAAGTGAATAAATTTAATTGTCATAATTCAAATTTTCTATATTAATATGTAGAATGTTTTGGTAATAGAACTATAAAAAATATAAAACAGATATAATTAATATGCAAAATGTTTTAGTAATTAGTAATTACATGGCAAAAATATTTATTAATCGGTTTAAATAAATGTATGATGTTTTCCGTTCAAGTAAATGTATGATATGTTTGTGGGATTATATAAAAATAGGTGGTATAATGGATGAAATAATGGCCATGATGTATTGGGGTGGAAAAATAATAAAAAATCGAGATGAAGAGATTATGTATAACATCGAATACTAGGCATGTCGCAACATACCGTTGCAATTGAAAATGTCTGAACTAGAAGCGATGATAATGCCTATGATTGGCAAAGATGGATAATATATAAGGCTGAAAATAATATGTAGATTTCCATATAATAATAAAGGGGGGTCGATCAAATATAAGAAAGTTTTGATAAAAAATGACCGAACATTACAAATTGCCTTACGGCTACCACAGAAAAGCCATGAATGTAATACATCGAGTTGTATATTGAAGTAGAGGATGCAGTAGTAGATGTGGGCCCTGTAGCAGATCAAATGTGGAGTGACATTCAGGGGTATGGAAGGATAATATCGAATGAGGGAGACATATCAACAGCATGAAATTTCTTGACGATATTCCCATTGGAGTAGGACATTGTTGGCCATTGTGTGCTATATTCACATGGCAAAAATAACCAATATGGTAACCTGATTCATTTGCAAAGTACGCAGCAAAGTGGCTACCATGGTTCATTCGTTGATGGTGGCATTGGGTCGAGTAATATGTCATAACATCAGCCTACCATAGACACCGTTGGTCCTTCAAAAGGGCCTTTGATGAGACATAGTCAAGGGAGGGATCCAATGCAACATATGGTTCAATCAAGGCGCAAATCCATTCCCATACAAATTTATTTGAATGTAAGGTCTCCAGATACACAGTCTGAAACATCAGATAAACATATAGATTTTGCTTTGATGAACGATTCCGTTGACGATGTTGAACAACAACAAGAGATCCCGATTCCATATTTCACTACATTGCCGGAGGGATATGATGCACCTGAACTTGGCAGGGATCAATTTTTCCGTGGGCCCATATGGGTTATGCAGAATCCTAATTTTCAAATGGGGATGTTATTCAATGATAAGGCAGCTATGAAAAATGCATGCACAACGTATCACTTGCAGGACAACAAGGACTATTTGGTTGTTGAATCAACTACAAAACTGTTTAAAGCGAAGTGTGTACACGACTGCCCTTAGATGCTTCGTGCGTCCACCAAAAGACATGGAATGTGGGAGGTTACGCAATATAATGGGCATCATAGTTGTTTGTACGGGATGTCAAATATGATACATCGTAACCTAGACGCAAACTTCACTACAGATGTTATCATGGGACAAGTAGCGGTGAGTTTAACTTTGATTTAGACTTTATTACAATAACTGATTAGTTTATCATTTAAGAAGTTCATGTAATATACTAAAACTATGTTGTTTTTGTACAGAAAAATCCTGATTGGAAGATCATGTCTATAATAGAATATGTGAAAACACATTACCACCACTTCGTATCTTATAAGAAAGCATGGATGGCAAGACCAAAAGCCATAAAGATGATATTTGGCAATTGGAAACAGTCGTTCACAAAACTTTCCAGATATTTGTTAGCATTGTAGTCAAGAAACCCTGGAACAATCTAAATGTTAGAGTCCGTCAATCAGGATGTCTATGACATGATCGTGTTTGATTGAGTATTTTGGACATTCAGCCCATGTATTAATAGTTTCAAGCACTGTTTTTTGGTTATATCAATCGATGGCACCCACCTTTATGGAAAATATAAGGGTGTCATGCTTATCGCTATGGGGGTCACTGCCAGGGGTAGAAATTATCTCTTAGCCTTTTTTGTTGTCGAGGTTGAGGACACACGTAACTGGTCGTAGTTCATCTACTTGGTGAGACATGTCATTATACCTGGTAGAGAACGTGTCACCATACTATCGGACCTCTATGGGGGCCTAATAAATGCCATTGATCGAATATGGGAGCATCCAAATGATGATTAACCCCCTAATTTTCACAAGTATTGCCTTCGACACTTTCGCAGTAACTACCACAAGAACTACAATATGATAAGGATCAAAGACTTGGTGTGGGTTGGTAGCATAGCTCGTCAATTACGAAAGTTCAACACTATAATGGAAAGAATTAAGAAGAGATGTGAACCTTGTTATAATGAACTAATGGGGGGGAATATTACTAAGTGGACGTTTGCTCACAATGTCGGCTTTCATTGGGGGATCACATCAACTAATAACTCTAAGAGCTACAATAGTGTGATAGTAGGCGCGTGTAACTTGCCCATCATTGCATTTGTACAGGTCACTTACTACTGTCTTATTGAGAGTTTTGTTACACGTTGTTGTGAGATATAATGTGACATCAAGAATGGCCATGCATACCCATTAGAAGTGCGAGAAATATTTTCGAAGTGGAGCAAAAAAGCAGCCGATCATACTGTCACAGTTTGTAATTGGTAATATATGCTTATATCGTCATCATCATTAAATTGCTATTGCAATGGCATTCAGCTGAATGTATGACATTTTGTTACTTATTGTACAGGGACACCGTGTCTGTCAATGTGCTAATCGGTAGGAGGGGGACTAAAGGTGGTCATCTATATGCCGTACAACTTATCCCGCCCAGCTGTACATATGGAAAATGGGTTATATATCACCTCCCTTGCTCCAACATGCTTACTACTGTTGCTGCTACCAAAAAGCAACCCTAGTTTTTATTTCACTCCTACTACACTATGGAAGCGTATACCCTTGTGTACAGGATTCCATTTGCACCAATGTTAATAGAGGATTACTAGCCTGCTTATGAAGTGCCTACTATCCTCCCAAACCCCATTCGCAAACGTGTAGACCAAAAAGGCTATCCAGAACATAGTAGAATTCCTAACGAAATAGACAAATCGAAGCAAAAACATATGTTCAAGTGTAGTTTATGCAACGAGCCTGGTCATAACGGACACCAATGTTCAAACAAGAGACAAAAATATTAGGGAATAGTATATGTACGTAATCCATTTATATTTGATACACGTGTTCAAAATGTGCAAACTTGTCATTCTAACTAAAGGTGCAAACCAATTATTTCATGCATGTTACATCACTAGGGATCACTCTGTGCAAACCAATAATGGATTGTAGTCCATAAGACCCTCTGTGTGACTGTCTCTTTCTGTAATAAAGAAGAAATCAATAAAAGAAAAAGAAAAAGTAAAACACAACCAACTCGAGTACACATACCTCACAACCCACTGCATTACTCCAACAGAGTTTGAAAAAGAAAATTAACTAATGGTCACAGTCTTTTACTGCCTTTCAGAAGAACAAAAAAAGCCATTGAGTTCAAAAAATAACAATGTCACTTAGTAACATTGCAAAAGTATTATAAATATGATTGTGAGTCAATAAAATGCAATGTACGGAACCAAAGAGAAACTAGCTGTCAATATAACATAGATGAGAGAAGTTAAATATGACATTACAACGATGACCTGGTGGGCCCATCGATCCCAGTGTACTTACCTTATAGGAGATTCATAGCTCACAGGTCATGTGGGACCATGGGGTAAGTTTTATAGAACTTATACATAATATAGAAAATAGTTCACATTTACTTTTTTTTTTTTTTAATAACAACTACCATTTTTTTAACGCATTCCTTTTATTTGATGGACAATGTGATCAGTCTATTAATTGTCGTCATGAAGACTTAGGTATATTTGACGATGATGTACACCCTCGCATTATTTCATATTTGACCCGCGTCGATTTTTATAGTGTATACTGCGTAGGGAAGATTCAACACGATCATGCTTTGCTTACAACCATGGTCGAGAGATGGCAACAAGAGACACACAACTTCCACTTGCCTATTGGGGAGGCAACAGTTACACTATAGGATGTCTCCATCATATACGGTCTTCCGATTAATGGCAGGGCTGTTATAGGTTCAAAATTACAGTTGACAATTACGGTTCGAAATTACAATAAATTGCACAAATTATTTCATGACATTATTTAAATACACACATTCTTTTATTACATTATAACATTTTTATGTCGTATCCAATAACTGAATTCTATTTTACTAACATTTTGCATGTCCCTCTGGCCCGTTGACACCGCAGGATTAGGCCCCTTTATTTACACAGTATTTAGGGGTTGCACCCGGGGCTGAATATTTCAAAAAATGTTTGGTCAGGCTTAAGTAGTTAAGTCAGACATTTGGGGCACTTGCAGATGATGCTAATGAAATCAAAGTACAACGCCATGCTCGAGCATTTATACTGAGACTCATTGGCGGGGTTATGAAGCCAGATCATTCTGGTACCCTATTCAAGCCCATGTACTTACCATTGCTAATGGACCTTGATGCTTCTAGCTATTTCAGCTAGGGTAGTGCAGTCTTTGCATCATTGTACAGGGGGTTATGTCGCGCCGTTCGTCCCACCTGTTTTGAGCTCATTGGCCCACTTACACTATTGCAGGTATGCAAAATATTTTTTTACTCATGTTGTTATTACTTTTTGACGAATCATATCCTTTCATATTGATACTGAGATTCATTCAGATTTGGGTGTGGGAGAGATTCCCTATTATCGCCCCTATATAGAAGACGATTTCCATTGCACATGTGCAGGAGCCGCTTGTTATTGAGGAACACGAGTTTCCTGGTGGACCATTAGGGGGCAGGTGGCAGGTGGCATGACGATTTTCTCCTCACAAACGTCTCCACCCATGCGCTCATTATATACACGGATCAGTTGGATCGACTTCGGTCCAATGTTGTAAGTTATACATTGACAGTATGTTTTACATTTGTTACATTTAGGTTGTACAATAAATGACAATTGATTGTATATTTTGTATTCTTCAGTTTTGTTAGACCGCATACAAGGTTTGTACAATAAATGACAATAGAATGGAGGTTTGAACGACAGTGGTCCCTCTTTTATGCTTTGAAATTGTAGAGTTCCATCTACCTGATCAAGTGATGTGCCAGTTCAAGATGAGACAAGACATACCGGACCATCCGAATACTAGGAGAGACTTGCATCGAGTGGATCGACGGGGGAAGACTGTAATAGATTGGAGTGACTATCATGCAGGGTACATAGATTTTTAGTCACACAAGATGGCCCATGTAGTTGACGGCGAGATTTATGATAGGCCTATGTCCTCTGTTGATCCTTACATGGCTTGGTACAGAAGCATCAGTCGCCTCCACATTGGGAATCCACTCAGGCGCATAGAGAGAGGATATTCAGGTGTCAAAGGCACCATAGATTCAATGGTATGTGCAGTTAAATATTAAATACCAAAATTTTATTTTGATATCGTAATAAATGCTATTAATTTGTATTTTCAAGCAAAAGCCTGGGCAGATGTATATGAAAGGGGAACACGTACTATACATGACTTTCCTAAGACGAAGTCAATGTAAGAGATTTATCACATACAAGAATGTGCCATGGCTTCTTTATCCCTCCTACAGAAGTTGGACCATGTCCCACAGCACCGACGGCGTACTAGCTATGCCACGCATTCTGGTTCCCTGGCACCCAGTGTGCTACATGGCATACCACCTCATCCCACCCTTGCACGCCGATCCATCTCTTCGATACCATCTTTCATTCATAGTGGATATAGTGCAAGGTACGTCACACTTACACAATACAGTTATGCCACTTAGAGTTCGGCGACATCATCATATAGGCTAGAATTTCCTATTGAGGAATATTTTGGCACACATTTTACTTCCAAGATATCACATCGTCGGTCGGCCTGCCATGTCTCTCCAGTTATATTTCAGACTGACCCAGGGTTTAGTTACGATCCGTTTGTAGGTGGCAGTTCTAGACAGGTGAGTCATGATTTTCACAGTGGATACCCATCATCGACTTATGGGCCAAGGCTGTCACAGGTGACTCATGATTTCCACAGTGGATACCCATCATCGACTTATGGGCTAAGGTTGTCACAGGTGACTCATGATTTCCACAGTGGCTACCCTTCATCGACTTATGGGGTAGGGCCATCACAGGTGAGTCATGATTTTCACAGTGGCTACCATTCATCGACTTATGCGCCAGGGCCATCACAGGTGAGTCATGATTTTCACAGTCGCTACCCTTTATCGAGTTATGGGGTAAGGCCTTCATAGGTTCATCAGGACGATGAAGAGTTGGCAGTAGTGAGTGATGAGAACGAGCAGGCGGAGGTGGGTGTTGACAGAGGACAGAGTGGTTAGGACTAGTAGCAAGATTTAGGGGTTCGTAAAGGACTGAGAACCCGACGGGCTCGAACATGTCTCATAAGGGGGGGTTTAGGGCGATCATTGTTCAGGGGGTTTCATTAGTATTATCTATTACATGGGTTTTACCCCACAGAGACATGGCATCGCTTTTATTTGCATGTATTATCTATTGTAGGTGGTATGGCATCACTTTTTAATTTTTTAATTATTTTGCAGGGAACTCACGATACATAGGTATACATTAAATTTTAAAACATGTACAATAGCAAAAAATCATACAACAAGTTTAATATTATAAATAAGTAAGCAAGCGAGTTAAACATATATATAAGGTTGTGGTATGGAATTTGGCGTTTAGGACAATCATTTATTAGGGTTGGGGTTATGGTTATGTATTAGCTACCTATTAGTAAAATTATAAGGGTTAAATCAAAATTAACACTATACGATATATATGTGGTTACGGTTATGAGATATTTCTAAAGAGAAATACGTTAATCTTACACCAAGGCTTAACCTTAAACCAAGATTAGGGTTATAGTTACGATTAAGCGTTGGTTTTAGGGTTGTCATCATTTCTAATTGTATGTTATCTCTAATCATCATCTCTCATTCTTAGTTATAAACCAATGGCTATCGGAGGTCCAAGCAGTTTAAATACTTGCCAATATGCTTGAGTGTGGATCCTACCTCCGTTCCATTACGAGTATTGGTGGGAAAAATATTCTAATCCGAAGGAGTATTATGTTGGCTTAGGACAAAAGTGGCTATTCAGGGTAAAAGAGCATGAAGGATTGGTAAGAGATATACAAAATCTCAATGTTCGAATACCGCATCAATGCTCTCAGGTCATGCCAAGGAGGAACAAGGTTGATTATGAAGAAGCTATAACAAGAATAAGGCGAGAGAATAATCAAATGTTGACGCGCCGACGTTGTTACTTCATACTCCAACTCGCTACCGAAATGACAAAAGCCAACGGGAGAGAACTCACACCAATGGAACGCAACAATATATTAAGTAATGACCAGTATATGTCAGACTATTATATGTCTGATGAGGAGTGAGTTGGAAACTTATATCAGTTTGAAGGACTGTTTATGATTATGTTTATGTTTGTATTTTGACTTTAATATATAACGTTGCTATTTGTATTAGACATTAATGACAACTTTTATTATAAAGTTCAAAAAAATGTTGAACATACTAAAGAAATCGACATGACCATGATACACAACACAATAAACCCCATTTATTAAACCTCATAGATTTTCATCTTCATCGGACACGTTAATATCAAATTAATATTTTTTTTCATTGGCAACATGTAAATAAAATTTTGCCTCAGCCATTAACTCCTCTTCAACATGCTTAGTCGCCGACACATTGAACGAGTGTCGCCACAACTGTATTTGCATTCGATTCTCCTCTTCATCGAAACGGTGCAAGACCATTTGCAATAACTGAGGAGTATTGGTAGGTATACTTCTTTCCAATCGACGAGGAATTTACAGATTAGCTGGTCCCAAGTCTGTAATCAAAATCTCAGTTCTTGTAGTTCTGTATGACAACTCACGTAACATTTTATTAATAGTGTTATGTGTGCATAGCTTATTTGGATCCAAAGGCTATTCAAAAACTTCTTCGTCATATGCAACCCAATGACGACCCATAGCTTTGAAAATGTCATCAACAGTATATTTCATTATGATTGAGGACTATTGCCACAATTTTACAGTGTTACCTCCTCCCTCATATATGAGGTATTTATAAAGAACAACCCCTTACCCCCTCTTCACGTGAAGGGTGCATCTCCCATGCTCATCAATGCAATTCGCTCACAAGGTAAGGTTGCACCAGTGACATGACAAGGTTGTACCAAAGAGTTATCATGTCAATTAAAGCCATTAACCCCTCTTCAAATGGAGGTTGCATCTCCCATACCTGTGAATGCAATTTGTTGACAAGGTAAGACTGTACCAATGACATGACAGGGCTACACCAGAGAGTTGTCATATTAATTAAAGCTGTTAACCCCTCTTCACAAGAGTACTGCATCTCCCATGTTCGTGACTAAAATATGACTGGACAAGTCTACACCAGAGAGTTGTCATGTCAATTAAATTCACTCCTCTTCATGTGAAGACTGCATCCACCATACCCATGACTAAAACATGACTGGGCAAGTCCGCACTAGAGAGTTGTCATGTCAATTAAAGCTATTAACCCCTCTTCTTGTGAAGACTTCATCCCCTATGACTGGACAAGGCAGCACCACATAATTTTCATGTCAATGAAAGACTCTTATATTAAGTAACAATAATTGAAGTCTGATCTGATTACGTGCAGAAGTGCTCAACCACACCCGACGATATGCCGAAGCGAAAAGGCTTGTTTGGAACATCATCCAGTCGTGCAAATCCTACAAGTGACATGGATTAAACCCAACCGTCAAGACGATGCTATATGGTGGGTACATACATGGACCCAGTCGGTAACAATTGGTATGGTAAAAAAAATAGCTTTCGTAATAAACCTATTCTTATGCACAATACGATGGGTCTGGTTAGTCATATCTTCATTACAGTGCATCCTTACGACCACCCCCTAGTATGACGGACAACCAATACATAAGATTCCCATGGGAGGACTTACTCAATAAATGGCGTGAGTAAGAGATTTATTGCCGATAGCATGACCTCCGTGTCCCAAAGGTTTGTTCAGCTAACCTGTGGGATAGGAGATCACCTATGAGCAAGGTCATTACAGCGCTAGAACGTGAGATTGATCAAATGCAACGAAGATTTGACAGGTATCATTTCACAAAGCAAGCAAAGACAGAATGTGTTGATCCAACAGAACGAATACTAGAAATGATTGAAAATCCATTGCTGGTTTCTGACCTAGAACTTTCAGACTTCTTAAAAGCAAAAGCCAATGATAACTTTGCCAACTATCTACCTAGTAGCTTTTCTGTTGGCGGCAAACTAATGTGTTGTTACGAACATGGCCCATAAAGCTTATTTCTGTGGATAAGCTTAGGGTTAGGGCTACGGTTTGCATAGTTATTTTCTTAGTGACTAAAATTATATGCTACAAATTACTATTTTCATTTTAAGACAATTACAACATTTAGGGGTTCTATGAATTTTCTAACATCACAGAAAATGTAATTTCGTAGAAAATGAATTTTGGTATGGCTTGAGTAGTTTGTTTTGTGGCACTGGGTATAAAAATGAAATAAAAATAAATATCAATTGGATTCTATCATTTATTTGAAATTTAAAATAGACTACACTACTGTAATCATTGGAACTCATTAACGAACCAATTGAAATTTAAAATATCTTGATCACTATGGATTTTAGATAGAAACAAGCACTAGGATTATTGGAGATTAAAACAACTAACAACTCTTCTAATTTAACTCTGCTAATTTAATTAATTATTATTTATTTAAATTTTTAAAATTTAAATTTTCATGCATAGCACAAGTTTGCTGCTAGTACTATTATAGATAGCAAAATATTGTTAGGTCTTTGAACTTAAAAGTTTTAATACATATTTATCATAATTTTGAATTTTAAAAATACGAAAAAAAAAAACATATGTCCCTAGATTATTGGCTCTTTAATTAATAGGATAACTTTTTCCAATTCAAATTCAGCAAAATAGGAACATTAGATTCCAAATTTTCAATTTGAAAATTCTGTTTTATTTTTTTTTCTCATGGTTAACATTTTTAGAATATCAATTGTCTTTTCTAATATTATAAATCAAATAATTATTTTATTTTATAATAAAATTTCAAACATGAAGTGGGGTGCCCACAAAAGAAAGAAATAAAAAATAGTAACACTATAAATATAGATCCGGGGGCAAAAATAGTAGCACTTATTTTAAATAAAATATAAACTCGGGAAAAATAGTAGCACTTATTTTAAATAAAATATAAACTCGGGAAAAATAGTAGCACTTATTTTAAACAAAATATAGACCATTTTAAACAAAACGCAGGTTGAACCTGCGTTTTGTCAGAAAATGCAGTTACAGATTGCGTTTTCTTTCGCTTCCCTCCCTTTTTTAGAAAATGCAATTTGAGATTGCGTTTTTAGAGAAAACGTAACCTGAGATTGCATTTTACCTTACTCTGGGAATAACGTTTTGATTTTGATTATTTTAGGAAAAAAATTTTTCCAAAATAAGTATTTTGGAAAAAAAAAACCCAACAAAACACCCAAAACTTATCCCAAAATTTTCATCTGTCTTTCTTCCCACCTCTATTTCTGAGGAATGAGTTATCCCCTCGTGTTGTTGCTATGCTTTTATTGCCGCCGATTCAACCGAAGGTCTCTCCATCAACGCTTATGCTCCAGATTTTAGTTCTTTGTTCAAGATAGAGACAACTAGACTTTTGGTCTTTTTAGGTCTCTCTAGTTGCAACACCTTTGCTACAACTAGAATGAAAACATTCGACTACTATTCTCTCTCATATCATCACCCTATTACCTAGGTCTTCTTTATAATCTCACTCTAGCAAACTAAGCAAGCAAATGTAATCTTCTTGGGCATTTTTTTTATTTTGATTCGAATTACCCTAAAATTCTCACGTTTCTATTTTCTCTTTAATTTATTGGCGTTTGTGAATTCTTCAACCCTAAAACTATTCATATGGTTATAATCCGATAGGCATGAGGGCTTTGGGTATTGGGTATGGAGGGTGAGTCTCACAAGATTGTCTGCATGAAAAAGTCTCTTTAATTAAGCTACAAGTTGTTATCTCATTATCATCTCCTCATTCACTAATCTTCCAGTACATCTATGGTTTTTGAAAATTGCTCCTACCTTAAGAATTAATTGCAATATCTATAAATTTGAGTAGTTCAATTGACTGAACTAGATTGGGCATTTGCATACTTCTAATTTTAGTTACATGTTTTCATCGTTCTTATTGATGTTATGCTGTAGAAGAAGCCATAATTGCAAAAGAAGGAAGTGCAAATAGGAAACACTAGGAGAATGGAAGCAAAAAATGCGGCTAAACAATATAGAGGAAACGGGAAGTGGAGAAACATTAAGAATAGATTGGAAAACACAATAGGAATCCTAATAATAAACTTTTGTAAAATCAAAGGAACTCTAGGAAACTTAGTGAAAAACTATATGAATAATTTAATGGGATCATTAGTTGGAATTTAAGGAAAGATATGTAAAAAAATCCACACTTCAAGTTTTCATATAGTTTCCGAAGAGTTTTCCATAAATTTCTAAAACGTTTCTCACACTTTTCTGTTAAGTTTCCTAAAAGTATGTTAAACGTTTCCCAACGTTTCCCCACTCGTTTCGTATGAAGCGCATTTTTCCGAAGACGTGCTTCCCCTTTACAAAGGAGTTTTCAGAAACTATGAAAAATGTAGAATCTGTCTACAATTAAAGTGGAAGCAGTAATCGGGTTTACCTCTTGAAGCTTGTCCTAAAGTAGGTCGGAAAAAGCTGATCTTGAATCGAAAATTCTTCACGTGTACCTGCGTTCACTTGTAAATCTATTCCCAGTGGAATACAATCAAATCTTCTCAAAAAGCCAAAAGCATCCACACTAATCATAACTCAAGACCCTATCTTAATTGTGTGTTTTGAGAGAGACACTGAGAGAATTGCTCACACACTGTTGCACACACAAAAATGCAGCCACTAAAATCTTACTTCTTCTCTTGATCTCTTAAATATTTATAAATGTGTAATGGATCTACCATTCCTAATTCTTGGTGGTTGACACATGACCCAACCACCAAGATAAGTGGAAGCATGCTTGAACAACCACCCCAACCACCAAGATAAGTGGGAGCATGCTTGAATAACCAGTCACCCCAACCACCAAGGTAAGTAGGAGCAAGCTTAAACCACCTAATACAAGTGGTGGGTGAGTCTTTAGATTAAGGCAAGTCTATGGGCGTCCGAATCAATCCAAACCCAAACCGACCCGAATTGGTCATACTAACAGAAGACACACACCTCACTTAGATTTTCCTATCGTGGACTCAAAAAAAGGACTTTTTGGTATAAAAAAAAATGAGTATATTACAATGCCCATCCTTGTGGTTTGCACATATGTAGTGTCTCCTCTGTTCTTCACTTCCAATGTTAGCTAATCATGATTTGGGTTCAAAATAGCATATATCCTCCCCCTATATGGACAATAATTCTAAAATTATTTAGTTCTTATGTTTGTTGCTTTTTTCCTCTTTTTTCTTATAGTACCCCATAAATAAAAAAGATAAAGGGGGCATGCAGTGAACTTGCACTTTTTAGAAGTTTTCTTCTCAGGTATACAACAATTACTTAACCCTTGCAATCATATCAAATATCTTTGAACAACTCTTTTCCTTGCCCATATATTTTTAATGTATGCAATGTGACAATAAAATGGTAGAATATTTTAGCATATTGGCATTCACACCTTGGCATCTTGAAATCCTAAATCTGATGGTAATAATATCCTTTGAACTGTCACATGTAGTGAATAGTATTAGTCACTTGGTAATAATTAAAAATATTTGTTACCCTTGCTTTCTGATACTAATTGCTAAATGGTGTAGCAAGTTATTGCCAGAGAAGGAGCTATTCTTAGTGTCTTGCCTTGGTAACAATTAAAAATATTTTAATACATTTGGCCCTTAACCTGAAAAATAGTATTAACTAAACTAGATTAGCTATTCTTAGTCAAACAGAGATGGAATACATATATAGTTCTTGTTACAGTGCTATACCTATATTAGTGAGATGAGGCTGTGTGTCTGGTCTTCCACAATGCCATAACACATGAAAACTTGACTTTTCATAATGGTTTGAACATACTATGTATTTTTAGTACATATCTTGAACCCATGCTCATTCACTCATTCTTTCTAGTCCAATTATAAAACTGAAATAACTATTATTCATTACTAATGATCAGGTTAAAATTCCAAAGAATATTCCTTGAATAAATGTAACTAATTGCCACCGTGTTGCTTACGACAATCTAATTAAAGGGGTGCTTAACACAGGTGCAAATCTATTGGTTTGTAAGGGAGTTTCTATGGACCTTCTATTAATGCTTTGCTCTTGTTTGATTTTTAAATGAAGAAGCAATATGTAGCAACCGTGTTGGTTGTCTTAAGAACATGCGAGTAAAGTGTATGACCAGTTCCTCATCATAATGCCTATTTTGTCTCCATTTTCTAAATATTGGGCTTCTATATCCTTAAAAAATGGCTTACATTCCTGCCAATTAAAAATGTCTTTTAATTTTTTAAATTCACATATATGTAATTACTGTATCACATCCTTTAGATGGAAGATTAGGTAATTATATCTCATAGTTTGTGTTTGTCAGTGTCTCTTGAGTATATTCTTGTCATTTGTCAAACTTAGATTGTTGGTTTTATTTTGTATGGGCATGGCGTAATAGTTCTTTCATATTAGCAATAGTTGTACATTCTTTACATAGAATTCTTTTTCATGGCCTAATAGTCCTTATCCAAAAATTTTCATTTGTTGCTCAGGAGTATTCTGGATAGGGATATAGCGACGAATTTTGCGAAGAACAGATTTCATTGGCAAAGACCTGATGATTTTTCCAATTTTAGGGATGAATTTTTTTTTCTCTAAAACATAAGTTTCTTGTAGTGTGCCCTATCGTTGTTGATTATGAAAAATATTTCTTGAATTTTCATTAATGATTGCCTTTCATAAATGAATTCCTAGTTCCGCAAAGAAGGGTGGGAGTGAAGAACTTCTCTGTTATTTGGTTGGAAAGACGGGGAAAGAGAATAGCAAGAGGATGGAGCTCTCTCTCTCTCTCTCTCTCTCTCTCTCTCTCTCCCCATTTCAATCCGTACAAAAATGGATAAAAGAAGGGAAAGAAAACCCTGATACATTGCTATAGTGAGGGTATGATTATGAAATCATATTAATTATTTCTTTCATTGTTTTTTTAAAGGCCAATCAAGGCCTATGGGACACTAATCCAATGAGCTACGCCATTAACTTGGCAACTGGCACATAAACGACATGAATTCTATATTAGAAAGCCTTGATTGAGCCTCTAAAATGTCCTTATCCACCAAATTAATTTCTCAAGAAAAGGGCTTAGTGAAATAGTTTTTACAAGCTCAGCTGCCCAATAAGCTTTTCTCAAACCAAAGGTATAGATTGGTGCGAATACCCCGTCAAGATATTTGGAGGATGATTCATCTGATTCAGGTCAGCCTTTAAATTTTCACATTACCAAACGAAGGAGGATTCCATTATCTCACAGAACTTATCTTAAACCAATATAAAAGAATTATTGGGCTCTTTTTTTTCTACTTGGACAGAGTAGTTCTGTCTTTTGTTTAAAGAATATTCTACCTAATTATTAGCATAATCATGCATTCTCCACCCCATTGTTTGATCCTAGTTTTTTGTTTGTTTGTTTTTTTTTTGGGTCTTGTGCTTTTTGATGTCATTAGGTCCAATGTAGTTTTTCATAATGGAATAAATCCCTTAATTGTCTAAGTCTCCTCATTTGCAACAGAGCTATGTATCTGGTCTATAGCCCATAATTACAACAGGATTGTTAAAACTAGTAGGACGGAAAAAGAGAAAGAGAGAGTCCTTTATTGGATGATTTAGATATGTACATCTTGATTCTATTTATAACACAATAAAGGATGGGGAAAAGACATTGCTAACCAATGTGGGATTGGATATACTATTATAATAAACTAACATATTACATATCTAAATCAAGATAGTAAGACTAAAGTCAACTTGAGTTTGGAAACTAGAACTTGAAAGCGGCCAAGAAGATGGGCTTTGGTGAATATATATCAGCAGTCTGATCGGTAGAAGAGACACAGTGAAAATGAATAGTACCACGTACTAAATGCTGACGAATGAAATGACAATCAATCTCAATATGTTTGGTACAGTTATGAAAAACATCATTATGAGCAATGAGAATAGCACTTCAGTTGTCTCAAAAGATGGTAGTAACAGTAGAGTGTACAACCCCGAGATCTTTTCGAGCAACTAGCAAAGCCAAAGAAGTTCCTGGACAGTATCAACAAGAGCACGATATTCGGCTTCTGTGCTAGATCGAGCAGTAAGCGTTTGCTTTTTGTTACGTTATGAAAAAAAGAGTCACTCAAGAAGAAGGAGAAACCAGTAGTGGACCGACAGTTAGTTGGATCACCGGCCCAATCAACGTCAAAGTAAGCACGAAGCTGAAGGAAAGAAAGAGCAGAATAATGGAGACCATGAAAGAGAGTACCCTTGACATAATGAAGGATATGAAGGACAACAGTATAATAGGTGGACCGTCGAGCAGACAAGAACTGACTGACAAGATGAACCACATATGAAATGTTTGGACAAGTAATAATGAGATAGACAAGACTGCCAACCAACTAACGATAAA
The DNA here is from genome assembly GCA_033060915.1 of Euryodendron excelsum. Taxonomy (NCBI): domain Eukaryota; kingdom Viridiplantae; phylum Streptophyta; class Magnoliopsida; order Ericales; family Pentaphylacaceae; genus Euryodendron; species Euryodendron excelsum. Next base: position 56,784,876 of record CM065378.1, read on the forward strand.
GAGTAGCATCAAAGAGAAGGACACCATCCAGAGGAGTGAGATGAGCATTGAGCTCTAAAGGAGTGGAGACAATCTTACTATTAGTGAGACCTGCACGAGCTAGAAGATTCAAAGCATACTTAGCCTGAAATAAATAGTAACCAACAGAATGTGAAGAAATCTCAAGGTCCAAGAAGTAACTGAGAGGCCCTAAGTTTTTCATTTTAAAATGCTTGTTAAGAAAGTACTTCAGATCAGCAATGCCACCAAGATCATTGTGAATAATGATCATATCATCCACATATAGGAGAAGAAGAATAGTGCCCTAGGGAGTCGCGCGAAGAAATAAGGCTGAATCATAGGGACTGGAGGAGAACCCAAAATCACCAATGATGACACTGAATTTGGCAAACCAAGCGCGAGGAGCTTGTTTGAGGCCATAGATAGTACGACGAAGCTTACACACTTGATGAGTAAGAGGAGAATAACTAAGAGGCAATTATATGTAAATTTCTTCAATGAGATTACCATTGATAAATGCATTCTTCACATCCATTTGAAAGAGGGCCCATTGACGGACATCAGCAACAGCAAGTAAACTATGAACATAAGTGGGCCATGCAACCAGAGCAAAAGTCTCCTCATTATCAATGCCATATTCTTGGGTGAAGCACTTGGCTACTAGCGAGCCTTATGGCGTTTGATAGGACCATCAGACTGAGTTTTTTATTTTGTAAACTCATTTGCAACCAATTGGAGTCTTGCCTAGGGGGGGATCAACCATATACTAAGTGTGGGTTTTATCTAAGGCCTGTAATTCATTAGCCATTGCTTGCTGCCAAACAAGGTTAGAACTGGCCTCACGATAAGAGTGAGGTACATGGTGAAAAAGAATAGTAGAAATGCAGTGATAGTCACGAAGATGGACAGGGATATTTTTTACCTGAGTAGAATGTCGAAGAGGAGGGATAGCCAAGAAATCATCAAAGACAGAAGATGTAGCAAAAGACCCAATGGGAGAAGGATTGGAGGAGACAGGGGCAAAAGCAAGTGCAGGATTAGCAGTCGAGACAAGCACTAGAGATGGAATCGCAGCATGCAGCTCAAACGAGACCAGATCACAATCGTCAAGGAACAGGTTAATGGAGGGATTAGTGAAGAATGAGGGAGAAGAAGAAGATGAGAGATGGAAAGAGGATAAGGAAGAGAACAGTTTATGTTCCCAAAAGATGACATGATGCGAAATTTGAGTTTTTTGGATAAGGGGTCCCAACACCGATAGCCTTTATGCTCAATGCCATACCCTAAGAAGCAACAAAGGCGAATTCGGGATTTGAGCTTATTGCGCTCATGAGGTTGGAGAAGGACAAAACAGACACATCCAAAAATACGAAGGTGACTATAGTCAGGAACACGACCATATGAATCTTCATAAGGAGATTGGTTACCAATAATCGGAGATGGAACACGATTGATAGTATAAACAGCAGTAAGAACAGTTTTTATCCAGAATCGTTTAGGACAAGATGAGGCAATGAGAGGAGCACGGACGGTATCAAGAAGATGATGATGTTTACATTTGGCTCGACTATTCTGTTGGGATGTGCCATGACAAGAACGATAAGGGAGAGTGCCTTGTTGGTTGAGGAAAGTGAGAAAAGTATAGTCTTTGTATTCCATGGCATTATTAGAGCAAAAAACTTTTATTGGATGAGAGAATTGAGTTTGAATCATTTTGGCAAAATCAAAGTATATTAGATGCAACTGAGACTGATTTTGCAAGAGATAAATTCAAGTAAAACGAGAAAAGTCATAAAAAAAAAAAGGAAACAAATATTTGGATCCCCCTATAGTAACAATAGGGGAAGGTCCCAATACATCAGAGTGAACGAGATCAAAAGGGGCAGAGAAAATAGAGGTACTATTAGTAAAAGATAAAGTTGGTTGTTTGGCTAGTTGATATGATAAAAAATCAATATTTTCAATGGAGACAGAGCCTAACAGATCACTAGAGACTAGAGGACGTAAGCGTCCTAGAGAGACATGACCAAGATGGGAATGTCATAAGCTCAAGGTGGATGCAGCGGAAGTAGATGCAGCATACTGGATTGGAGAGTAGACGGTGATGGAAGACGAAGGTGAATGAGCTTAAATAAGCAATCATGCTTACGGCCAATCCCAAGAGTTTGTCCCATCTGTGAATCCTACATAAGATAACCAGTAAAAGAAAAGGTGACGGTGAGACCAAGATCACATAATTAGCCGACCGAAATGAGGTTAAGAGAAAGTTTAGAAATAAGATAAGTATGCGGAAGAGAAATGTTAGATGTGAAAATGTGCCTTATATCACTAACATGCATATGAAAACCATTAGCAGTGTGAATAGCAGGAACATTGGATGCAGAAGTTTTAGAAGAGAAAATGGTAGGGTCAGATGTCATATGATTACAATAGGTAGAGTCAAAGAATTAAAAGGAAATGCTTGATATAACAGACATAGCAGTAGAGGACGGATTACCAGAAATAGAAAGAACCTGCTGGAGAAAAGACTGTAAGTCACTGGCAGTGAAGGAAGACGAGGAGTTGGCAGTGGTGGGTGAATTTTCAACAGTAACAGTAGCATGAGAGCCAGGTTTGGAGTTATGACTTCAAAATTGATGACCACAAGACTGAGAATTCCTAGACTGACTGGCCAACTTGGGACATTTATACTGTAAGTGGCCTGGACCAGTCTTATGGCAATGTTTAGGGCTGTGACAAGACATGGTTAGGGCTGTGACAATACCTGCAGGTGTCCTAAATGAAGAAGTACCGATCTGAGAACAATAAGAAGGACCCCGAGGATGATGAGTCACGAATGCAATATCAAAATGATGAGTCTTGAAGGTCCCTAGTCGTGTCTCTTTTGAAAGAAGCTCAGAAATGGCCTGATCCAAACTGGTTAAGGGAGTGCGATGTAGAAGAATTGCTCGAACTGGTTCAACATATCTGCGAGAGCCATAAGAAACATGATCAGATGTTGTTAATCAATGTAGGCAGTGAATTTAGCTCTATCAGCAAAGCATTCCCACATAGGATCAGAGTAGGAGAGTTGGTCTTAAATAACATAGATCTGGAAGAGGAAGCTACTGATGGATTGATCAGGATCTTGTCTCGTATGGTGAAGGGTACGAAGAAGTTGATACTGGTGAGCGAGACCTGCGGTGGTGTAATGTTCGACAAGGAAATCCCATATGGATTTAGCAGTGGTAAAATGACCGTACTAAAGAGTAAGAGAAGGAGTGGATGTGTTCCGGAACTAAGTGATAATCTGATAATTTTTATTCTCCCATTTTTCAAGACAATCACGTAATTTATCATCGCTCTCTTTGTCGTCTTTGACAGGTTCCATGATCTCACCAGTGAGATACCGCTATAATTGTGGCCCTTAAGGAAACTGGACATAGCTTGGGACCATGGTATATAGTTGTTGTCCTCAAGGAGAAGAGAGATAGGTTGGGCAACCTTAGAACGATCCATGGCCTCGAACCAGTTGAAAATGAGGGTTGGAGGGAATTGGGTGGTGGTTGGACCGGTCTGATGTGAACTGAATGGCGGCTGGCAGCTACTGTGGTTGGTGGATCGGCTGACAGCAAGTTGACGTCAACCATGACGGTCAGAGGGATGCCGGAGGGACGTCAGAGGATGGTCAGAGGAGCACCGGAAGACTAAGGAGAACCTTAGAAGTTTTGATGTAGAAGATCCCTTAAAGGGCAACCATAGAGTATACTTTCCTTTGACTCAAAGGAAAAGAAGAACCTTAGGAGTTCTGATGAGGAAGATCCCTTGAAGGGCAACCACATAGCATACTTTCCTTTAGTTTTGATACCATGTTAGAACTAGTAGGAGGGAGAAAGAGAAAGAGATAGTTCTCTATTAGATGATTTAGATATGTAATCTTGGTCCTATTTATAACATGACAAAGAATTGAGGGAAAATATTTCTAACCAGTGTGGGATTGGATATACTATTACACTAAACTAACATATTACACTAACAAGAATGAAGAATCAAAAGATATAAAGAATTTATATATAGAATGATGTGAATTGCAACTTGCCATTTTCAAACAAAGCACCAAAAATATAGTATTTAATTACAAAAATTCCACAAGTACATTACATTAATGAAGAATTTTGTGTCAATATTTGAGGTTAATTAAAAGACAATAATCGCTATCATATTTGGAGAATTAACAATGCCATCAATATACACAAATTGCAGCAAACCCGTGAAAGTTCAAGGATAGGAAAATTTTAAGAAAAAGATAAAATAAAATTTTCAAAATTAACTCAATACAATGACCACTGTGAATGATATGTTGTTTAATCATATTCTGAAACACGAAAAAAAAAATCATTGGATGCATCCACGATAAGTTATATGTAGTATATGTAATAAATTCATTAGATGTAACTTTGAATCTCAAACTTGCATAATAACGCACATAGACAGAAACTGAGTCAAAGTCTTCTACCAAACAGAGAAAAACATGGTAATTGAAGTCAATTTTGATGTTTTTTATTTCATATTTTTTTTGGGAGCCGATGTAAGGATGGAGCTGTTATCAATTGTAATTGTGCCAACTTTTTACGAGCCGTAATCAAACCATGTCTTTCTTTTAACAGCCCAAGGTCGCCTACCAATACACACAAAGACTTGTTGGTCCAACTCAATTTCTTTTTATTATATATTTTATGAGAGTGGAGTTAAAGCTGTTACCAATCAGAAAATTTATACTAAATTTCTGTGCATAACACTGCAGTTTGATGAGAGTTTCCATCTTAAAACACAATACATATGTACTATAATAGTTTTTAATTATAAAAATGATATCTAAATATTACTCTCATAAAATTTTCTGAACACTGTAATCATGATGATGCCACCAGTTAGCAAGCAAATATGAATTAAAGAATTTTATGGACTAAGAGGATATTCAATTGAAAACTTTTAAATTCATCTTTATTTTGATATCTTCTTTAAATTTAAAGTTAATAGATATCATTTTTTCACATTATTATTTCAATCCACCAACCTTCATTTTCACTATTCATTTTTCAAATTACTATTTTTTATATAAAAAAGTCAAAAATCAAATATTATGCACTCATTTTATTAAAAATATAATTATTTATTACCAAATTTTAATCTAAATTGTAATTATTTACCAAATATTTAATTAAAATTAAATTATTAATATTTTTTAAACTAAATGATCTATCTATGAAATTGCAAATTAAATTATATTAAAAAACCCATTACAAACTAATGAAATACATTTAACAAAAATTAAGGTATAATAAGAAACTAATGAAAACACATAAAATGAGACTTGGATAATCAAAATCACAAGTACTAATAAGGTGGTAAGTTTACTCCTTCATACCCACCTTCATGATGGCTAAAGCTACTAAAATTACCATGACTAAAATCAATAGATAATTCACCTATTTAGAAATCATGAGTAGTTTTTTTAATAAATAAATAATCAATAAAATAAAAATAATTTTTTTTTATTTCATATATAAATAATAATTTCAAAATAAATAAAAGCAAGTAAAATATAAATAATTTATTTATTCCACATATAAAAAATCTCAAATTAAATAAATATTTAACAAAGTAAAGTTATGAATTAATTAAAAATTTATTAAAATAGTATTTAAATAGTAAATAATGCATTAATAATACATTATTTAGACTTAAAATAATGATTAGTGCAAGAATCTTACATAATTAATACTTTGGCCTCACATAAATAGTGAAATAAAGGGAGCTTCAAATTTTTTGAAAAACTTTTAAATTTGAAGATGGCAATTGAAGATCACCTTTATTTTCTAAAATTTTTTAAGAAATGGTGAGTTGAAGGATAAAATTTAAAACCTACTTTCAAATTTAAAAATTTGAATGTTGGTTAGAGATGCTATAAAACAATCAAAAGCCCACGAGTTAGTATAAGTAGTTATAGTTTTTTTTGTCCGTGTGGTATAGCAAACATATATTCGCACTCACATTTGAAATAGTGAATTGTTTTTTTTTTTTTGGGTTCTTTATAAATCTTACCGATATTCATAATTTTGTTTTAAAATCCCAAATATTGGGCTTAAAATAGTTTTGATTGAGTTTTCATAAATTTAGAATTTTTAAGTCCGTACCAAGAGAAAGAAGTACTTGAAGTTTCTGCCACTGCAAATTAAGTACTACAAATTTTAAATACTTAATTTACAGTTTATGTAATATCTCCTTGCGCCTACCTAAAAAAATAAAAGCTATGAAGAGAGAGAGAGAGAGAGAGAGAGAGAGAGTTCGGTTGTAGTTCATTTAAGATCTCGAGAACGACCATTTAGTATAATTTTTTTTTTTAGTTTTTTAAATTTTGTTTTTATTTTTTAATTTATAAGTAAAAAAAGTTAAATTTTTTTAATTTTTATAAGTTAAAAATAAGAAAAAAACAAAAAAGTTAAAAAAATAATTTTTTTTACTTATAAGTTAAATAAAAATTAGGTCAGAAAGTCCTACCAAACAAATCTTAAAAAATAAATTGGAGAAGAAAAAGAAAAAGAGAGGTCTTAGTCTCTTAGGTGACTTTTACCAATTCTTAATCCTATTAAACAAGTACTTATATACATTTTGAATACATAATTTACCATTATAGCTTAGTATTGTATGTTGTATGCAAAGTGCCTATAATGCGCCTTTCTTATATGTGAAAGAGAATGATCAATTAAATATTCATGCTTGGCATATGGTACGTGGAAGGCCTATATTTTGATTATTAATATAAAAGTCCATGGTCCATGCCATTGAATTATTATTGTTCACACTTTAGTGTTAGCTGAGTCATTGTTTACTAATTTACTGACACAGTGACGGGGATTGACGATCAATGGCCACCTTTGGGGTCATTGTTTATTAACTTACTATTGCCAATGGTACCTTTCAGTTGAGGCAGAGGGTAAGCACATATAAACTGAAAATTGTGAAAAAATATAAACCTCGCGCGTAATACAACCAAGCAATGGATACTAAACATATTAGCAAAACTTAATTTTTAATAGACTATTCACATCCATTGTTCATCTCTAATATAAGAACCTCGTAATCGACCTTTGTAGTTTGGCTACTTTCCAAATGTTGGACACGGACATGATATTTGTTGGATATTCCCAAGCTCATGTTACACACGTATCTAAATATGTCTTGTTATATATTTTATTTTTTCAGAATCAGACACTTTTGAAAAACACGTGTTTGTCATTTGCACATCCTTAAACATGTAAAATCCGTTTTTCAAGTTAAAGAAAATAACTTTGCGTTAATAATAAAATAAAAATAATATTAATACATACTTTGACTTTTGATATGTAAAATATATAGTTTTTAATTTTAATTAGTATTATCTTAAAATTTTTTATTATTATAGATTAAAATATTTTTATATAAAATATATAATTTTTTCGAGTCTCATGCCTTGCCTTTTGTGAAAATCGACTTGTCAGCTTGTCAGTGTCTTTGTTAATTTGTAATTTGTGCAAATTTGTTAATTTGTTGAGGTAAGTTATTGCCTCATTTAATTACTAACTATAGACTTTATTTAAGGTCTTCAACTGAAGGATAAATGAGTATAATAGGATTGGTTATCAAAAATCGTATTTACAAGCTCTGGTAGAGAGAGGTTGACAGTGTCCTTATCCATCTTCATGACAATAGATTTTACTTTCCTCCCCATATATGTAAGGCAATGTTGTCCAACCATATAAGTCAATCACACGGGTGTACTTGATTTTTTTTTCAATTATTAAAAAACAAAAAAAAAGTTAATTACACTTTATACTTTTATATTTTATATTAAATTTTTATCTTAAAACCTTTACTTTTAATTATTACAATTAAGTCTTTATATTTTTAGTTGCTTGCAATGTCAACTTTTTCTTTTGAGAAATGAACAAAAAATTTGCATATGATAACATTTGTCAAAGAATGACATAACCACAAAATCACATAATCTTTTTCAAAGAGGGACTCACTTAGGCCACAATTTGTGCAAGCAGAGTGACACATCCGCTCACAAATCACAGAATTACCGAATTTGGGGTCAATTCGCCCCTAATTCATATGAAAATTGAGAGCGCGATCCAATATTGCTGGACCACAAATTTGTACAGATTTCTTGTCCTCTTCACTTTTCATTCATTTTCATTAGTTATATAATGAAGTTAGGGTGAACATGCATATATATAATCACACCCCATTCATTGTCTAAAAAAAAACTTTGCATCATCACCTCAAACTCCACATGACATCACATCCTCTTTAATCATATTGCCAACTGGAAGAATTCAAATGAAAGGCAACTTAAATGATTTTATATTTTTTAATTCATATTATTATTTTATTAAGACAAAATTATAATATTATCTATATATATTTATTTATATAGTTTTGTTCATATATCTTATTTTATATATTATTTAATTGACGCTCTCATTACACTTTCAACTCTATGTATTTTCACAACAGATGCTCTCACACTTGCTCTGGCACTCCCACTCTCGTTCGCAGCCCTGCTTGACAAATTGACAGATTGATAACTTAGCAACTTCTTGGCTCAAAAGACAACTCAAGAGGGGGGAGTGAATTAGATTTTTCAAAACTAATTGAGACTAATTAAAATTAATTCAAGCAATGTAACAATAATTTAAGGTTTATGCAATGCAAAATAATCAAGCAAGAAATGAAAGCGAAGCACAAAATGAGACACTAAGAATTATTAAGGTTCAACCACAATTTGTGATCTACATCCTCACCCCAAAATTCTCTTGAAATTTTCTTCCACTATGCAATATCTAATTACAAGATGGAGAATAGTTGAAGTGCCTAACTCACTCTCCTTGAAACTTAGACTCAAGCTTCAATTCTTAAGAATTTTATTCAAGATTTTTCAAACTTACACAAGTATTTTTCTTAAACTAAAGAACACTCAAACTCTAACGCACAAGTGTATAGGAAATATATAATTGAAGTACACACTCTGTATGAAGAGTAGATGAGAATTGGATAGCTCACTAAATGCCAACCCTTTAGAACAAATGGAATTTTCTGATGTTTGAAAGAATTTTCAACTCAAGATCATCAATGGTAGAAAGAATGTTGTATCTCTTATCCATAAATATATTTGGAGTCTTTTATATAAATTCCATAATCAATTTTAGCTGTTGGAGGTGGTTGAAGCTTCATTTAATGCGAGATTAGACTGTTATAACGTTTAAAAATATAACCATTAGACCTAGGTGTCGACACCTATCTTCCATGTGTCAACACATCACGCTGGCATTGGTCATTGGCCTCCATGTGTCAACACCTCAAAATCATGTGTCGACACATCATTTGTAGTTTTTCACTAGCCTCTCTGTGTCGATACTTCAAAACCATGTGTCGATGCTTGCAGGCATTTCTCAAATCTTGCCCTTTGTCTTTATGTGTCGACTCATTGAACCCAAGCATAACCTTCTTTGTTTTACTTGGCGATTTTACTTCAAACACTTTGAGCTTCTCAAAGGATCTTCTCTTTGGGGTATCAAAAAACTTTTTCAATGATCTTCAAATAAGTAATGTTAATTGAAAGAGCTCTAATTCAATTTTAGATTGAATTCTTTTTCTTGAATGATCATGATGCCTTCAAACTCTTCTCTTTGAGATTTCAATGTATCCTCCCAAAACTTGATGATTTCTTCTTCGAGCACCTTCAATCTCTTCGAAATCAATTCATTGGATTAATATTTGAATAGATGTCATTCCTCTTCATTGCTCATCTATGATTGAATTCTTCTTCTTGTTGATCAAACTTGAACAACCTTTGATGCCTTCAAGACCATCGTCTTGAATCTCCAATGTATCTTCCACAAGCTTGATAATTTCTTCCTTGAACATCTTCAATCTCTTCGAATTTAAATTATTGGATTGATTTTTGAATAGGTGCTATTCTTTTATTTTGGTCCATTACTCATCCTTAACTTATTGTGCATCCCACTTCAATATTTACTTAGCTTTAAGTCTAAGACTTATTTCTTATTGTTCTGCACACTAATTAAAATCATTAGTAAGATAACACAAGATTTAGTTATCATCAAAATCAATGTATGGAGTAAACAATCTCCCACTTTTTTATGATAACAAAACATTTGCAAACTAAGTTTCGGACTAAATGACATAAGTGAAGAGTGAGATTTCATACTAGAGAATTGGTCCCCCTTTCTTTTGTAGTTATGCAATTGATGTTCCAAAAAAAAAAAAAAAATTCCTTCATCAATTGATCAAAACAATTCTCAATTTTATAGTAACTTTGTCAAAGCAATCATAATCAAATATTATAAAGAATGCATGTTACCACTCTTCCATAAACTATTCTACTTTATCAATCTTTTCCTCATAAAAACATGCTTTACCATTTTCTCATATTCATTGTTCTTCTCTCTCTTTTTGTCAAGCCATCAAAAAAAGAAATAATTGTTTATAAAAAAGACAAGTACAATAGCAAAAAATCTTAAAATAAGATAATTGCTATAAAGAATGCAGTAATCCACGTATTTATCCATCAAAGCATTAAAAACAAAGTTATATTTCATTCACAAAAATACAACAAAAGGTCAAACAACTACCATTCACAAAATATTGCATAAATGTTGTCTTTTAAGGATGACACACCATCCTTCTAATATGCAAAAATGAAAATGCAAGAGAGAAAAAGCGAGAGAGAAGGCAAAAGTGGGTGAGCTTAGTTAGGAGAGGGAGGTGGAGATGGGATTAGTACAAGAGGGTTTTTTTTTATGGTGTTTGAGAATTTCTTTCCAGACCTATTTCTCAACCCATATTTGAGACCAAAAGTGGGAATAGGGGCATCAAATTCAGTGCAGAGGAGTCATCATCTTAGCCTTGTTCCTCTACCCCAGTGTCCTTTTCAGCATTTTCTTCCTCTTCACCATCTTCACTTGTGTCTTCTCCATTTTCCTCTTCACCACCTTCTCCTTTATCTGTTTCATTTTTTTCTTCACCTTCTCTTTTATCCTCTTCGTCTCCTTCTTCACCCTCATTTGCTTGTTCCTCAAAGTTGTCTTCTTGTAAGTTTTCTTCCTCTCATTCCTCATCATCTTCTTCTTCTTCAACTTCTTCCATTTTTCTTTTTTGTTTCCTCAGAAGTTTCACTTCATTCTTTAATTCTCTTACCTTTCTTTCAATAAACATCATTCTTGTGGCAGCAATGTCTGCCTTCTTGTTTAATTTTTCTAAAGATTCCATCACTTTTGCCATGAACCCAACCATATCCCCTTCACTTCCTTCAAAGTCTTGATTGAAATTTCTCTTGGCACTCCTTGCCTTAAAGGTACTCCCAGTTGTAGTCTTTTCCTTTGAAACATCTCCCTCAGAAGGTTTCTTCATGAGTTTAGGAGTCCATTTGTTATTTTTCAAAATATACCGCATCCTTTTGAGAGTATTTTCATTATACTCATCACTAATGAATTATGGGATTCTCTTCTTCTCATTCTTCAAATCTATCTTGAACTGTTTGAAGACTTTAGTTAGAAAGATACCGTATAGTAGGCTGATCTTGGCAAGTGTGGCTTTAAACATATAATCCAATATGAACAAAGGCAAGTCTATTTTAGTATCAGTCATATATGCTCACAAGAAGAATAATTCATTGTCAAAAATGTACTCATATTTCCTAGCCTTAGGAATAAATATAGTGCAAGCAAAGTGATGCATTAATCTCAGTTCAAGAGGCAAGTCATTGGTCAGGGGCTGTATACATTCATCCATTTCTTTCTCATAAAGGAATTTTAATTGTTCTTTCCTCGGCACATCATCTCTATATACTTCTCCTACAAGTCCAATACCGAGAATTTCTCTAATAACAATTCTTCTCAAAGTGAAAATCACATATTTTACATAACGCGCAATAGACACATTTTCATATTCTTTTTCAGCATTAACATAAAAATGGGCAACAAGGTCAGGGTATACATCATCTCTTAGGGTTGTCATGGGTTTCCAACCTAAATTCTCAAGTTTTGTGTTCAAATCAAATTTGTGCATATCAAAGAATGTATAATCCATCCATCTACCGTTGAAAACCTTCCTAAGAGAGAAAGTTGTTTTGTCCCTCTCTTGGGCTTTGTCCTTACTAAAGTATAACTCGTTCTTTCCTAGGACTGTGGAGGACCGTGACTCACCCTTCTTGGTTTTTTTTCTTCTTCTCCTTATCCTTGCTCGATTGCCCATTGTATTTCCTTTTCTGGCCCTTTTAAGGTTGAGCAGTCAACATATCTAGGGCTTTCTTGCCCTTTTGTGATTGTCAGTTTTGGGAGCCATAGAAGGATTAATGAAGGTTGACAGAGGCTGGAGATAGATAGACTAGGGTTTATATGATGTTTGAATGAGAGATTTTGAGGGGTGATTGATAGAGGTTGGTTTGGTTCAAAAAGAGAGGGAGAGAAATAGATATATAAAGAGAGAGAGCGAGGAAAAATTCAAATGACGTTAAAACAGGAGAGTCCTAAATATATAGACCCGATACATGTGTCAACACATGCAAAATGGTGTGTTGACACATGAAGACAGAGGGTGTCAGATTGGATATCTATGAATTCAAGAGTCAACTCCTTGTCTTGAGAAGATAATGTGTTATAATATGAGCATGCAATGAATTGTAAGAACACAAAATATATTTTATACAAACAATTAACACATTTAATTATATTTAAAACACAAACAATATGAATGTCATTCAATTTTAACAAAGATAAAGGTATAAGATCACTCATTCTCAATTCTCTTCTTATCATGTAAAATTTATCCTCAGTTAATGGTTTTGTAAAAATGTTAGCCAATTGCATATTTGTGCTCACAAAATCAAGTTCAATATCATTTTTTTGCACATAATCTCTTATGAAATGATATCTAATCTCAATGTGTTTTGTGCGAGTGTTAAATAAGATTTTTAGTTAAGTTTATACCACTTGTATTGTCACACCTAATAAGTATATGTTCAAATGTAATGCCATAGTCTTCTAATTGATGTTTAATCCACAACATTTGAGCACAACAACTTCTGGCTGCTATATATTCAGCCTCAATTGTGGAGAGAGCAACCAAGTTTTGTTTCTTGCTAAACTAATACACAAGCATGTTGCCTAGGACTTGGCAAGAGTCACTTGTGCTCTTCCTATCAACTCTACTCCCCGTATAGTCAACATCAATGTAACCAATTAAATAGAAAGATGTGCCCTTTGAATACCAATCTAAATTTAGCTATGTAATTTATCACAACTGTATCAATCATGACTTTACAATTAATTTTACAACTAGCAGTGAACTTGCACCAATCACAAATATAGAATCATAACTCAATTTTTCAAATATTTTTTTTACAAACAAAGAGTTTTTATGGGATCGTGTATTCCGAATATGATATTAAACGATACAATATCTATACGATAACTTCAATCTTGACGATTATTTAGACTAAACATGTTAACAATATTTTCTCTACTATAATAGCCATAAAAGAAAAAAAAATGTAGAAAAAATAATTTATGTACTAACTATTAAGTTAGACTTTTAATATATATTTGTTTATTGGAAGTAAATACAATAATTAAATTTCAATATTAAGTTTATTGAGTTATATTCAGGTTAAAAACAAATAAACAAGAATTACAAAAAAAAAAAAATATGAATATATGTCTAATATCTATCAAGAAATAGTCATTCAAATTAATAAAACAATATTATTACACTTTATTTTTTGAGAAAATATAAACTAATAGTGAAAGAAAATGAATTGAATTTTCATAAGTTATTTAAAATAAATATAGGTAAATCTTTCAATTCCATAAATGAATAATGTTTTTCTGTAAAACTATTTAATAAAAAGTTAGTATACTTTATGTGTCTCAAATTTTGCATTTATTTTTCTTTTTTTCGTTTTTTTGGGTAATTATTTAATATTACCAAATAGATTCATACAATGTGAAATGAATTACTAATTCATTTTTTGTTTATAGCAATAAAACATCATTAAAAATTTTTCATACTTATGCCCTTTTTCATTATCTAAAGTTATGTTTTTTGAAAATGTTTTGAAAATGCCTTTTAGAGAAGGTTTTGATTATATGCTGTGAGTTCATTAAAATAAAATCATACTTATGTCAACACACATAATCTTAAATATATTGTGTCATACACCTAAAAAATGATAATTGACAAACTAAAAGTTATTTATATTCTTCATTAATTATTATTTTATAAGCTTTTTAACCTTCCTTAATGCCATATTTATTAGGTTTGGGTAAATCTACCCCCACAAAAAAAAAAAAAAAAAACAAGAATTTTAAAAAGTTAAAATTATTTTGGAAAGAGCATTACTTATAGGAATTTGAATATATTGTTAGATTTAGTTACTATATTGATTACAAATAATTCATAATATATTTAGTTTTAATATATTTTTATCTTTAATAATTTTTAAAGTTTTCATATTGAAAGGGTGACAATTCAAAAAACACTACCTTATTAATTAGATAACCATTGACTTTATGATATTAGTATTTTTTATATTTTTTAAATTCAAAAAATTGAGAAAAACGGATCAAGAGTTTGAAATTCAAAGACTTCCTAACCTATTGCTATAATATATATTAGCATTAAACACATGCTATGCACGGATTAAAAGAATAGATACTAAATACAAAAAAATTGTAAAAATATAAATTATCAATTGTATATATTTGAATCTTACACTAATAATAATATTCATATAAACTATATTAACTAATATAGTTGTGCAATTAACTTTAAAAGTGGATTGTGAATATTTTAAAGTGATTTTTTTTTACATTAAAATTTATTTTAAAATGATTTTTTTTTCCTTAAAATTTTTGCTAAGGTGAATAAATTTTTATTGTTTGTCATGGTCATACATTTTTACCTTGACTCTTCAAAATTGATGAACTTTTAGTTTGACCCATTCTCAACAAAAATTTTAGGTTTCCACTGTGCTGCTACTGTAGGCAAAATAACTTTGATAGTAGGAAGGTTACTATTAGTTGAATAAAAATTCAATTTTCTCCAAGTCAGGGCCTACGTTGATTAAATGTATAAGTCATATATTTAGAATTTTCTATTCAGTGCATTTAATAGTACACACATATGCATATATATAACTACTCAAAATTAAAATCGTTACTTAAAAATAATTTCTATTTTAAAGTTAAAGAGACTTGATTTATTATCAGTTACTTAATATGCTTAATAAAATCAAATTTATCCTAATAAAGAAAATTATTCTTAAATTATAAATTTAGAAACTTAGGTATTTAAAATAGTTAGCATTAATAATTGAATACATGCTTGTAGTTAGATCAAATATTATTTTGAGTCTATTAATCATCTTTTAAAAATAGTCACTTAAAGTTTTAGAAAGTACCAATTAAAAAAATATTAGTTTATCATGTGTTCATAGTTAGACTCGGCTAATGTAATTTTCGTAGTCATTATACTTGCATAAATTATGAATGCTTGCGTAAGTTAAACGTGAAAATATTGGTCAAGCTAAAATCAAAAAATTTTATTGTGAAATTCAATTTTGTTACAAAATAGTTATATCATTTATTATTTAAACTCAAAAAATAACGTGAAATCATATTAGAGTCTTAAGACAAAAAAAAAGGTGGAACTATTATTATCCAGGTAAAATAATATTATTACAATTAAATTATTTACATCCAATTTATTTTTATGTAAATACTATGAAAAATAAAATGAAAATATTTTATTTGAAAAAAAAAATTTCATCACAATTCTATTCAAAAAATTAATTTTTATATTTATTTTCTTGAAAACATTTTTTAAAGGGTGTTGCACCCTGGTTTTTGGACCACCAAGTCCTTTTGGCTCAGAAAAACACAGAACTTAGTCATTAGAACTCATCCTTCTAAAAAGGCGAGTACGACTAGGTTTAAACTTGAGATTGGTTTGATTAAGGGCTTTTTAAAAAAATAAGAGTCGCCACCTAACTTGATTAAGGTGAGTTAGATCACCTAAAACTAAGTATTAATCCGAAGATTAAACTTAGAGTTTTTGGAAAAAGTTTTGAAAGACTCCCTCGAGAGAGGGTTTTTAAGAAAATATGTTGTTTGGTAACCTTTGAAAAGATTTAAGTCCTTTTTTTAAAATAACTCTATTTTAGTCTTTCGAAAACAAAAATCTATGGTCCAGAGGTTGGTTACGTGCAGGGAATATATCCTAAGATCATCACCCTATCCCGCCCTTTCGATACCTACATGTCTAATCACCCTTAGTTCACTCACTAGAATAACCGGTTACCATTATCTACTTAATATCTAGTTTAGAATTTTGAAAACGGAATTTGGTAATCACTTTTTGAATGAATGATGATGCAAGTTTTGGAAGAAATTTGAAAACATGGGAGTTTTGAAGGGGTTTGAGATAGAAACTTTAAATCCATAGAAATTTTTGAAAAGGGGATTGTGATTGAAATAGAAGTTATGACCGCACCATTTTAGATTGCCTACGTATCCCATTCGGTGGGAATCAGGTCATTCGTAGTTCGGGCAAGAGCCCGATGGAAAATAGGCGCATTAAGGACTTTGAAAAGTTTTGAAGACACTTTGAGGTCTTAGAAAAAGTTTGAAGACACTTTGTGGTCTTTGGAAAGAGAGAACTTAAGAGCTTTGATTTGAAATTGAATAGTGGAGTGTTTTGAAATAGAACTTTGAAACTCTCGAAAGAGGGTTTTGAAGTGTTTTGAAACATTTTTGAAACAACTCAAGGGAGTTTTGAAAATGTTTTGAAGTGTTTTTTTGAAAACCTTGGAAGTATGATTTTGGAATGTTGTAGTAAATTGGTCTTTGAAAAGTTTTTTAAAGTGGTTTTTGAAAACACCAAGGACTTTGGAATTCTAATGTGGTCAATCTTGGGGGTTATTCTTGATATATCACATTCCCTTGGAATTTCTAACTATAAAAGGGGTAGGGACACCTTAGGGTTGTGAGTTCTTGAAAACATCTTTGGAAATAGTTTAAAGATAGAATGTAGGAGTATTTGAAAAAGTTATGGAGTTGGTTTTTTAAAATCTCAACGAGAGTAGGAGGCTTTTGAGAAAGAGGTTATGAGAATAGTTTTAAATAGAAAGATCGTTTAGAAGGGGTCCATGAGTTGGAACCTTGAAGTAAACTAACCTATGTTAGGTTGGCCTAAGGGTAGAGGTGACCTAAGGTTAACTAACTTGGATTAGGTTAACCTAGGATTGAGGTGACCTAGGGTTAATCAACTAGGGTTTGGTTAACCTAGGGTTAAGGTGACTTAGGGTTAACTAACTCGGGTTAGGTTAACCTAAGGTTAACTAACTTGGGTTAGATTAACCTAGGGTTGGACAATTAGGGTCAAGTTAACCTAGGGTTGGATAACTAGGGTTAAGTTACCCTAGGGTTGGATAACTAGGGTCAAGTTAACCTAGGATTGAACAACTAAGGTCAAGTTGACCTAGGGTTGGATTGGAAGATGGTTTTGAAAGGTGGTTTTATGCATTTTTGAAAAATAAATCATGTTATGCACTTGCAATCTTCAATGGATGTCTTGACTTGAGCTTGGAAGGCTTTAAGTGTGCTTGAGGGGCTGGAAGGAAGTATTCTATGGTGTAGAAGACTATGTAGGTGAAGTGTATAGGTTAGGGGGAGGAAGAATCTAGCCTAAGTGTTTGAGGTGTGAGATGTATATAGGAATTCGAGGTTCTGGAGCAGTTTTTGCAGTACTTCGCTATCAATTTCGATCCTAGAATATGCAAAGGGGGAGGCCTGTATTTAAAAGCAATCTGGGAGAAGCCTGGCGTATGTGCTACATGCGCTTGGCCAAAATTTGCCCTGGCACATGTAGCACATGCGCCAGTACTGTTCTATTGCCAGAATGCCACATGGCACCCATTGTACTGCCTAAATCTTGACGATTGATTGAACTTTGATCATTTTGATCAAAATTTGAGCGCATGTAGCATACGCTCCGTCATCGAGAGTGTTCGTTTAAATTTTGCCTCGATAATTAAGCCAATCGGGAAAGTTTCAAAGGAATCTGTTGTATCCACGGTATTCTCTTAGAGTTTCTCGTGAACTTTCATATCTTAGAAAAGTTTGAACGGTGTTTGGAAGCGTGAGATATTGTCTCGAAAAATGTGCATAAAATCTCATTTTTGCGGAGTGTCTGTGATACTCTCCTCAGGGTTTCAAAAGTAGCTATTTTTTTGTCGCATGATTGGGGCCTTCAGGAAGCGACCTTTCCGATCCGACCGTACTGATGGAAAGTACCTTGGAATTACTTTCGAAAATTTCCTAATTTACGCATTTCTCAAGTTGTTTGACCATGCATTTTAATCAGGAAATTAGAAAAAAAGTCAATATTGGCAGAGCATCTGTGAGATACTCTAGGGGCTGTTGTAAGTAGCGGTTTTTGAGCCACGTGATTAGGGACTTCGGAGAGCAATCTATCCGATCGAGCCGTATCGATGGAAAGACCTATGGACGAGGTATAGGGAATTTCCTAGTTTACGCATTTCTTAAGTCGTTTGACAGTGTGTTATAGTTAGGGAATCGGGAGCAAGTGCAATTTTGGCAGAGCGTCTGCGAGACGTTCCAGGGAATTTTTATCGAGTCGGGTGTGTTAATGTCGTAAGGTCCTCCTCAGGTTAAACAGGGGTGCATGACAAGACCCTCCGTTCAATATTCTGGAACCGGTGTTGTTTTGGGGCGCGTTCGGATTGTCAAGGACAAAATGGACATTTTGACTGAGTTTGGTTGAAAATGGTCAGGAATGGATCAGAATGTTATGTTAAGTGTGCCGGGTCATTCAAGGATGATCTCAGGAGAGTCTTTCACTGCTCGGTGGGATTTGTGCAATGCTGGGGTGTTTAGGGGTAAAATGGTCATTTTAACCAGAGTTAGCTGGAATAGGACCGGAATTAGACCGAATGGCATGCAGAATACGCCTAAACGCTTAGTAGCATTTTGGAAGGGTGGACTTACCGTTTTGAGGGATTTTAAACTTTTTCAAAATGTGCCTGGAGGCCTGAGGGGCAGGTATGGTCATTTTCACCGAGTCGGGCTAAAAGTGCCAGTGTTGACCTAGGTATTGGTTCCCGAGACCGCTCGGCCTTGAAAAAGTACCTGTGCAGTGTTGGTCCCTGAGACTGCTCAGTCTCAAAGAGCTACCTGTAGGGTGGTGTTGGTTTCTGAGAATGCCTAGTCTCAGAAAGCTACCTGTGAGGGTGGTGTTAGTCCCTGAGAACGCCTGGTCTTGGAGAACTACCAAATGACGGACATTCTATATTGGCGGGCTAGCAAGCGACAAAAGTGAATCGTCTAGAATTTAACAAGGTGTTGGTCCCCGAGATCGCCCGATCTCGGAAAGCTACTTGGATGGCGTTGGTTTATGAGACTGCCTGGTCTCGGAAAACTGCCTTGAATGCCTAGGGGCATGATAATGTTTAGGGCTTCGATTAGGCCTTGTGGGATCGGGAAGTAACTAGTTGATTGGATTGGAGTTTGAAAGACCCGTCTTGGGCTTGCATGTATTGTGATGTTTGAAAATTGTGTTTGGTCGAGCCGAAGATCGCTGAGCGAGTAAAAATGGGGTGCTTACAACTGCCCTTCTTTTTCTATTTTTGCTTGTCGAACACAGAAAAATAATAAGGAAGGATCCTATGTTGACTACGGGGCAATCGTAGGAACTGTAGTTGTTGGAACTTGGAATTTTATGCTTTGAAAACTGGATTGTTTGAATTCTAGAATTTTAAAACTTGATTTTGAAATGATTTTGAAATTAATTTTTCCTGAACCGACATTCCGACCAATGGAATGACACTCCTTTTGGGGAATTTAGGGTTTTCTGAATTTTGGAAAGGATTTTTTTTTAATCGATTTTGAAATTGAAGTTGATTATTTGAAATGGTCTTTTGTAATGGATGGATTTGGGTTTGAATTGGAAGGGTTTGAAAAACTTTTAAAACTTGGAACAAAACTTTTGAGGAAAAAGGTTTGAAAACCTAGAATTTAATTTTGGAATTAAACTTTTTGTGGAGAAAGTTTTGAAAAGCCGAAAACTTTTTGAAAGTATACTTTTTGAGGTGAAAGCTTGAAAACCCGAGATTTTTGCAAAACAGAACTTTTGAAGGAAAAAACTTGAGAAATCCGAGAAGACATTTTGAAAATGGAACTTTTGAAGGGGAAAGCTCGAGAAACCCACAAATTTAAAAAAGCTGGGCTTTTTAAGGCTAAAGCTCGAAGACCAGAATTTTTAAAAATTAGGCTTTTTGAGGCGAAAGCTTAAAAACCAAAAATCCTTTTGGAAAAACGGAGCTTTTGGAGAAAAAGTTTGAAAAACCTGATAAATATTTTGAAAACAGAATTTTTGAAGGAGAAAGCTCAGGAAACTCGAAAGTGTTGGAAAGCTATACTTTTTGAGGCGAAAGCTTAAAAACCTGAAATTCTTTTAAAAAACAGAGCTTTTGAAGAAAAAAGTTTGGGAAACCCGAAAATGTTAGAAAGCTAGGCTTTTTAAGGCGAAAGCTTGAAAACCCGAAATTCCTTTGAAAAATAGTGCTTTTGAAGAAAAAAAACTCGAGAAACCCAATAAATATTTTAAAAACGGAACTTTTGAAGGAGAAAGTTCAGGAAACCTGAAAATTTTGGAAAGCTAGGCTTTTGAGGCGAAAGTTAGAAAACCCAAAATTTTGAAAGTTAAACTTTTGGAGGTGAAAGCTAGAAAATCCATGAAAAACCTTTGGAACGGGGCTTTTGAAGGAGAAAGTCCAGGAAACGGGTTTGAAATTTAGAAGTCAAGCTTTTTGAGGAAAAAATTAGAAAAATCGTGGAAAACTTTGAGGTAGGGCTTTTGAAGGGAAAGCCCGAGAAACCGATTTGGAAATTAGAAATGAGGTTTTTGAGGAAAAAGCTCGGAAACCATTTGAAAACATTCAGAAACTGGGCTTTTGAGGAGAAAGCCCGGGAAACCAGTTTGAAATTTAGAACCCAAGCTTTTTGAGGGAAAAGCTTGAAAAACAGTTAGAAAACATTTGGAAACAGGGCTTTTGAAGGAGAAAGCCTAGAAAACCAGTTTGAACATTAGAAATAAACTTTTTGAGGAAAAACCTTAGAAATCGTTAGGAAAACTTTGAAATAGAACTCTTGAGGAAAAAACCTAAAAACCGTTGGAAGATCTTGAAACAGGGTTTTTGAGAGGAAAACCCAGAAAACCAATTTGAAATTTAGAAACCAAACTTTTTAAGAAAAAATCTAAATAAAACCGTTGAAAATTTTGGAACGAGGCTTTTGAGGTGAATGCCCGAGAAATCGATTGGAAAATTTTGAATGAGGCTTTTTGAGAAAAAAGCTCGGAAAACCGTTAGAAAACATTTAGAAACAGAGCTTTTGAGAAAAAAGTCTAGGAAACTGGTTTGAAAATCTTTGAAACCAGGGCTTATGAGGGGAAAGCCTAGGAAACCGTTTTGGAAATTAGAAACAAACTTTTTGAGGGAAGAGCTTGAAAACCATTGGAAACTTTAAAACAGGGCTTTTGAAGGAGAAGCCAAAGAAACCATTTTGAAATTTTTGACATGAGACTTTTTTAGGGGAAAAGCTCGAAACCCATTGAAAACTTTGAAACAGGGCTTTTGAGGGGAAAGCCCGAGAAACCGGTTAGAAAATTTCGAAATGAGACTTTTTGAGAAAAAAGCTCAGAAAACCGTTAGAATACATTTAGAAACAAGGCCTTTGATGAGAGAGTCTGGAACACTGGTTTGAAATTTAGAAATGGGACTTGGATGGGACCATAGCCTCCTTTTTTTTTCTTTTTTGTTCCTTTTTCTCTCTTTTTTTCCCTTTTTTTTGGGTCTTTTTTTTATTTTTTATCTCTGCCTCTTATTTTTTTTGACATATTTATCTTTTTACTTTTTGTACATATTCGGTAGCTGATCAATTTTCTGCATGTCATTACCTTTTTAGGATGTTGGAGGCAGATGGTGATGGTTTTGACAGGAAGCGCCACGAGAAGGCGTCGCGGATCGAGCCTAAAGAGGGCAGTGCCAGCAGGAGCGGTTCTGCTCGGGGCAACATCAGGGGTGTTTCCGCTCAGGGTAGCAGCAAGGTGGTTCCGCTCGGGCGGCAGTAGTGGGTCTTAGCGGTCTTCGAGCAGGACGGCCTCCAATGGCAGTTCTGCGATGGGGTAGCCTTTGGTTGCTCCGGATGAGAGAGTTGAGGATAATATTGATTTGGCCGTGGACCCGCGGATGGGGTATGGCATGACATTTGTTCGTGATAGACGAAGGGATAATTCCTTCACGGACGACCAGCTGGCGGTTCCTGATGTCCCGCTGCTGCGAGATTTGGCTTACCACCCGAGCTTGTATTCTTGTTATGGTCAGATGTCGTCGTCAACCCACAGTTCATTAAGAGGGGCTAACATTGCAGCCTTGAGAGCCATGCAGGCGTCTACCCCATCCTATCAGGACTTCCTCTACTGGATCAGTTTTGGCATTTTTATGACACTTCAGACAGACAGGCTTGATCATCGGATAGCGGTTTGGCTATTGGAGCGGTGGTTCGAGGAGACTGAGACCGTGCACTTGGTAGGCTTTGAGCTGGGGCCTACTCTCGTTGATTGGGCCATGATTACCAAATTGTCCTTTAAAGGTGTCCCGATTTCCTTGCAGGCTATGACTCTAGATAAGACTCGTCTTCTTTTGAGTTTGCCAGGGATTGCAGGTTTGAGCTTCTCAGCTTCACTTTTATGCCCAGCAAAGATGGCATTTGCTCTCGAGCCCTCCCCAGCTGATCAGGTCATCATGAGGCGCCGATTGGTATTATATGTCGTCTTTAGTTGCTTTTGCAACAATAATAAGTCGATGGTTCCTTTAGCGTTGGTGAGCCTGGTAGCAGACTTGGATGCACTAGATTTTGTGGATTGGGGTGCTGTCACACCCTGATTTTTGGGTCCAAGGTCCTTTTGGTTCGGAGATAAAAGCACGAAACTCTGTCATTAGAACTCATCCTCCTAGAAGGACGAATGCGACTAGGTTTGAACTTGAAATTGGTTTGATTAAGGGTTTTTTAGAAAAATAGGAGTCGCCACCTAACTTGATTAAAGTGAGTTAGGACACCTAAAATTAAGCATTAATTCGAAGATTAAACTTATGATTTTTGAAAAAGGTTTTGAAAAACTCCCTTAAGAGAGGGTTTTTGAGAAAGTAGGTTGTTTGGCAACCTTTAGAAAGTTTTAAGCCCTTTTTGAAAATAACGCCATTTTGGTCCTTTGAAAATAGAAATCTATGGTCCGGGGGTTGGTTACGTGTAGGGAAGATATCCTAAGATCATCACCCTATCCTACCCTTTCGGTACCTTCATGTCTAATCATTCTTCGTTCACTTACTAGAATAACCAGTTACCATTATCCACTTAATATCCAGTTTAGAATTTTGAAAACGGGATTTAGTCATCACTTTTAGGATGAATGATATATGATGCAAGTTTTTGGGAGAAATTTGGAAACATGGGGGTTTTGGAGGAGTTTGGAATAGAAATTTTGAATTGATTGAAATTTTTGAAAAGGGAATTGGAGTTGAAATGGAAGTTATGACCGTACCATTTTAGGCTGCCTATGTATCTCATTTGGCAAGAATCAGGTTATTCATAGTTCGGGCAAGAGCCCGATGGAAAATAGGCGTATTAGGGCCTTTGGAAAGTTTAAAGATGCTTTGGAGTTTTTGGAAAGAATGACTTGAGAATTTTGAAATCGGATGTTGGAGTGCTTTTGGAGTGGGACTTGAAGGATTTCGAAAAGTGCTCTTGAAATAGGATTTTGAAGTGCTTTAAAATGTTTTTGGAACAACTCAAGGGAGTTTTGGAAATGCTTTAAGATAACTCATGAGAGTTTTGAAAATATTTTGAAGTCTTGTTTTGAAAACCTTGGAGGTATGATTTTGGAGTGCCTTAGTAAATTGATCCTTGAAAAGTTCATGAAAGTGGTTTTTGAAAACACCTAAGACTTTGGAATTCTAATATGAACAACCTTGGAGGCTATTCTTGATATATCACTTTCCTTTAGAATCCCTAACCATAGAAGGGACACCTTAGGGTTGTGAGCTCTTGAAAACATTTTTAAAGATATTTGGAAAGGTTATGGAGTTGGTTTTTTAAATCTCAAGGGAGTAGGAGGATTTGAAAAAAATGGGTTATGAGAGTAGTTTTAAATAGGAAGAACATTTAAGAAGGGGTTCATGAGTTGGAATCTTGAAGCATACTAACCTAGGTTGGGTTGGCCTAAGGTTATGGGTGACCTAATATTGACTAACTTGAGTTAGGTTAACTTAGGGTCAAGGTGGTCTAGGGTTAACTAACTAAGGTTGGGTTAACCTAAAGTTAAGATGACCTAGGGTTAACTAACTTAGGTTAAGTTAATCTAGGGTTGGACAACTAGGGTCAAGTTAACCTAGAGTTGGACAACTAAGGTCAAGTTAACCTAGGGTTGGACAACAAGGGTCAAGTTAACCTAGGGTTGGATAACTAGGGTCAAGTTAACCTAGGGTTGGATAACTAGCGTCATGTTAACCTAGGATTGGATTGGAAGATGGTTTTGGAAGGTGGTTTTATGCATTTTTTAAAAGAGTTTTAGAAAACAAATCATGTTATGCAAAGGACTTTGGTAGACAACCCTTTTGAAGATCATTTCTATGAAAATTTGACTCTAGCCAAGAATGTGGTTTATATGGTTAGTGCTTGAAATCATTCCAAAAAAGGTTTTCTTAGAGCCATTATAACCTTTATCTTGACAAGAGTGGGGATTTCAAGCGTCAACATAATGATAACAACTTTTGAAAAATCATTTTTAATGCAAAGATGGAGAGAATAAATCTTTGAAGACCATTTTAGAGAAAAGATTTTGAAAACCATTTTTAGAGGAAACCATTCCAACAAGGTAGGGTTCTTATGACTAATGTAAAATGAGACCACTCAAGAAAGGGTTTCATGGGGCCATTCCAACCACTAAACTTGAGAGAATGGAAATCTTAGAAATCAAAGAGTTTGAAAATCACTTTTCTGCAAGAATAAAAGGAAAATGGAATCATTCTAACAATTTAGGGCTCCTATGGCCAATACGAAATGGAGACCACTTAAAAGAGGGTTTCATGGGGTTATTTCAACCACGAAACTTGAGAGAATAGAAACCTTAAAAATTAGAGAGTTTGAAAACAACTATCATGCAAGTTGAAATGCAATGATGCAAAAGTGTAAATTAGGGGTTAGTGAGAGATTTTCTAAGGCATGATTTCTAAGGTCTCATCCTAAACTTTAAGGGACCAACTCTTAGAACCATTTTAAAGGGAATATTGAACTTGAAAATGGCATGAAAATGAGAATAGTATAGATTTTGCAAAACATGGTCATAGACATGAAATAAAGCCAAGCACACAAGACATGAACAATGTAGCAATATGCAAAAGAGTTATGAATATATACAAGGCTTTAGGCTACACCACATAATCAAGGGGCTTCTAGGCCATACCATCTTAAAGTAGGCTAGTGAGAGATCCCCTTACACGGTGGCTCCTACTAGCTTTCCTCTAGACATGAAATAAGAGCCCTCTTGCTTTAAGCATGCAAGAAATAGGGGTAGAAGATGGGGATTAAAATAGAGAATAGCCTAAGTAGGCTAGGAGGGAGAAGAAAGGAGTGGGGGAAACACAAAAATGTAAAAGAAATATCACCTTTTGCCTTCAATACGCTTACAATATTCTATGGATGCTTGGACTTGAGCTAAGAGGCCTTTAACTGTGCTTGAGGGGCTGGAAGGTGGAGTTCTATGGCATGTAGGGTTATGTAGGTGAAGTGTATGGGTTAGGGGGAGGTAGAATCTAGCCTAAGTGTTAGAGGAGTGGGATGTATATAGAAATTCAAGATTCTGGAGCAGTTTCAGCAGAGCTTCGCATCAATTTTCGATTCTGCAATATGAAAAGGGGGAGGCCTGTATTAATAGGCAAAATTTTGGACACTGGCACATGTAGGACATGCGCTTGTGTAAAATTTACACAGGCACATGTGCTACATGCGCCGGTACTGTTCCACTGGCAGAATGCCACGTGGCACCCATTGTACTGGCTAAATCTTGACTGTTAATCAAAATTTGATAGATTTGATCAAAATCTGGGCGCATGTAGCATACGTTCCATCACCGGGAGTGTTCGTTTCAACTTTGCCTTGATAATTAAGCTAACCGGGAAGGTTTCGGAGGAATCGATTGCATTCACGGTGTTCTCCTAGGATTTCTCATGAACTTCTAAGTTTTTGAAAAGTTTGAATGGTGTTCGAAAGTGTGAGATATCATCTCGGGAAGTGTGTATCAAATTGCATCTTTGTGGAGCGTCTGTGATACGCTCCGCGAGGGTTTAAAGTAGCTGTTTTTGCGCCGCATGATCGAGGCCTTTTGGGAAGTGATGTCTCCGATCGGACCGTAGCACTGGAAAGTACTCTAGAAATACTTTCGGGAATTCCCTAATTTACGCATTTCTCAAGTCGTTTGACGATGCGTTATAATTAGGGAATT
Organism: Euryodendron excelsum; assembly: GCA_033060915.1. NCBI lineage: Eukaryota > Viridiplantae > Streptophyta > Magnoliopsida > Ericales > Pentaphylacaceae > Euryodendron > Euryodendron excelsum. The sequence goes on from CM065378.1 coordinate 56,811,558, forward strand.
GGAAAAAAAGTCAACCTTGGGGGAGCATTTGTGAGATGCTCCAGGGGTTACTGAAAGTAGCAGTTTTTGAGCCACGGGATGAGGAGTTTCGGGAAGCGATCTTTCCAATTGAGCTGTATCGATGGAAAGACCTATGAACAAGCTTTCGAGAATTTTCTGATTTATGCATTTCACAAGTTGTTTGACAGTGCGTTATAACCAGGGAATCAACGAAAAAGACAATTTTGGCAGAGCGTCTACGAGACGCTCCAAGGGGCTTTCGTTAAGTCGGGAGTGTTTAGTGTCGTAAGGTCCTCCTTTGGTTAAACAGGGGTATATGACAAGACCCGCCGTTCACTATTCTAAGACCAGTGTTGTTTCGGGACACGTTTGGGTCGCTAGGGGCAAAATGGTCATTTTGATCAGGTTTGGTTGAAAAAGGTCAGGAATGGATTAGAGTGTTATGTTAAACGTGCCGGGTCATTCAGGGATGATCCTGGAAGAGTTTTTCATTGTTTGGCTGGATTTGTGCTGTGCTAGGGCATCTAAGAGTAAAATGGTCATTTTAACTGAAGTTAGCCGGAATGGGGCCGGAGTTGGACAGAATGGCGTGTTGAGTACGCCTTACTGTTTAGTAACACTTTGGAAATGCAGACTTACCATCTTGAGGGATTTTGAACTTTCTCAAAACGTGCTTGGAGACCTAAGGGGCAGGTTTGGTTATTAGGCCTTTATTGGGCCCAACGGGCCCGAGAAGTGGTTAACTTATTGGATAGGAGTTTGAAAGTTGATTTGGACTTGAATGTACTTATGGAGTTTTGAAAGGGAGTTCAGTCAGGCCAGAGATTGCCAAGCGGGCAAAAATAGAGTGCTTACAAGTGTCTTTACTTTTGCTAACTTCTTACGAGGGATGAGAGTGAGGACATCCGGGGTATGAGGGGGCTTGAAGGGTTTTTGGCCATTTTTTATATGGTGGAGTTATGAGTACTTGTCTATTCACCGATCAGAGGTACTAGCTGATGAAGCATTCCTGTATGCCACGAGGTGGGCCAGACAGCAAGTAGTCCAGCTGTCCCTGCTTACTGATTTTATCACCCTTCGGGCTAACCTGGAGCTGCTGAGACCTCAAGACATGTCTTGGGCACCTTACCACCGATCTCCTTAGTATACCGGTATGAGGGATTTTATCCTTCTGTCCATATCGTGAGTCACTTTCCGGGACCCTTTTTCATGGGAGACGTACTTGGGAGAGTGTCATTGGCAGCAACTACATACCGACTTCCATGCTGCTATAAATCCTCCCTAGTACATGTTCGGATTTTATCGAGCTGGGGTGAAGATTCCTTATATAGTCGGGGTTAGTGGCAACCGCTTCCTTTTTCCGCCCGGTGTGGACTACGAGGCTCATTTCAGGGCAAGGTCTGTTGGCACTATTAGCGCTTTTACTTAGCTGGATCTGGTGGTTGGAGGGCAGGTGGCCGGTCATGAGGTAGTGGAGCTATGGTGTCGAGCTCAGGGCTTTATTTCCGAGGAGGAGTATTTAACAGCTTGTCAGGCACGAGATCAGTATCGTGCTGAGGTGGAGACCCTGACCGCCCACATATCTTGCTGAGGTGGAGGCCCGCTAGGTATGCTATTTATGATTCATCATTTCTATGTTCTTTATGCATCCTTTGTGTTCTAATGCTAGGTTTTCTTTCCTTTTGTCTTTTTCCTTGGTCAGGGCCCTTATGATGTCGGAGCTTCTTCCAGTCAGCCCTCCCCGTACATGCCAGATGTGGGTGACTTTGACTTAGATGATGACCCTGCTCCTTGAGGCACCTCTTTCCACCTGCCGACACAGTTATAGTTTTGTCAGACTGACCGCATTGTTTATGTTTTGGGGTCGTGTGTTGGCCCTCATGAACGATGATTGTATGACGGTTATATGTATATTATCATTATTATTTCTTTGTTCCTTTGCATGAGATGATGATTAGTTTTTTTGTCTTTTACTCTTATCTTGAATGTATGCATGTGGAAACATAGCGAATTAGGAATATAAACATAGGAGTACAGAAACCATGATACCACGCAAGAAATGGTGAGTATGTGCAAGCTTTAAACAGATGTAAAAAGGTAGGTGTATTGTTGCATGCGTTCAGGCAAAGCACACGGGAATATACAACTTTTATGAGAACAGGACTAGAGGTAGGTTCTAACTTTCTCGGCGTAACCGAGTGTCACCCGGGAGCTGATCATTTTAGACTTTTGTTCCTTCCTTAAAGATTCCCTTCTTTGTTATGCATTTTTCTTATTGTGACGAGATAGTAGTTGCCCTATTCTTACGGTTTTCATCTTCTGACCCGACTCTCCTCTCTCTTATTGGAAAAGGAAGAACTTGTCACTCGCTCGACTTCCTCTCGGGGACCTCACATTTGATCCAGTGAACTCTCCAGGTGACAATCGAAGTGGCCTTTAGCAAAGGAGCAGACAATTTTCATCCTCAATCCAAGAAAACTTTACTTTTGACCGTAATGTAGGCTAAGTTAAGGGTGAGGAATGAAGGGTATGCAGGCTCAAACAATTTCTCTACTCCATGACAAGGGTGACGATGAACCAGAACCACCTTTAGTAAGCTTTTGCTTGCTTTATCCTCCTTTCTTCACCAAATGTCACCATTTTCTTTTGAACTTGTTTGGACTAAGCAATCTTTTTTGATCTGAGAGGACTTTTCCTTGGGTTGTAATGTGGCTAGGTTACGGGATTTTCGAAGGGAAGGGTATTGAAGGCCCAAAGGGTTACACTCTTCCTGGGGTTTACTGGTGATCACTTTTTCGGGTCTTTCCTTCTTTAGGTCTCTTTTTCTCTCTCTCTTCTTTTTTTTTTTTTTTTTTTGTACCAACTTTTACCTACATAGGATTCATTGTTCTCCTTGGTTCTGCCCTAGCACTACTATTTGGGTAGCCCGTTGATTTCTTGAGGCACCTTGTCAGCCATTCTCTCTTTTTTGTCCTTTATTTTTTGAATATCGCATTGTTTTTTTCTTCTTTCGATGTACGGTGAAGCTCCTTCTTTCTTTTTCTTCTTTTTTTTTTCGTTCCCTTTTTCTCATTTTACTTTCACCCATTGTGGGCAGTGATCACCAGGACGGGTTTGCCGAATGAACCCGACCTGGCTCAAAAAGGGTTTTTCAAATGGGATTCTTTTAACTGCATGGTAGAAGAATAGATGGCCCTTCTTCCTCTCTTCCTTTAAAACAATATTGCTTAGTCCATGAAGTTTAGTCTTAGAACCTCGACGTCATCCTTTGAGATTAGCAAATGTTTATCTTAATTGTTTCGTTACTCGTACTTGCCCTAGTGTGGGGGGTGGTTCTTGGTTAGGGTGTTTGAATAAAAATTACTCACGGCTCGAGTGGGCTATTCAAAGGAATTGCTTTGCTATTTATGGAATTTGAAATGATGGCTTCTCTTCCTTTCGAGGGTCTAACTGCTGACTGCTTTGCCATGGCATCCTCCGAGTGCTACCCTTTTTCTGTGATCCACTCTCTCTCTTTTATTTTTTCAGTGTCTCCTCTCTTTGGATCAGGAACGATCCTCATAAATGAGTGTGCGCGTACTATCCCCCCTTTCAAGTCAAGGCATAACAATAAGAGGAGAAATTTCTAAGAAAGAGCAAGTACCGAAGATGATAAATGCAAATTTCAAATTCTTTTTCTTTCATTTCAAAGGTTTTGCATACATAACAAGCTCTTGATTAACAAAAGATAAAAAGCAGAGTTGACAAAATAGAATTAACAAGAAAGTAAAGACAGAGTTTGATGAAAAGAACATCCCTTCACCAGCCGCTACTTCAGGTGGGATTCGGGACCACGCCTGCCTCCTCCATGCTCCATTCGCTAACTTCTTCGCTTGGTTGTACTGGACGAATTGTCGCATTGTCTGTGGAGTGGTAGAGATGGGTAGTCATAGTGCAGTCGAGGATTCCTCATTTTCCTTCCACTGCTCCAGTTGGGTCATTAAGGTTGTGTATCCCATCTTTGGGTCCCTGAAGGCTTTCCTTTGGTTGAATGGTTTTCTTTTGCTCAGTTTCTTGGGGCTTTGTAGCCAGGACTTCTTCCAAGACTTGCAGTGGCTTTTCCTTGATTCCTTCTTTTTCAGCTTCCTTTTTGTCAATTTCAACAAACAGCCTATCCAGATCACCTTCACTGAATTCGAACGGTGGGTTCAATATTCTTGGCTCATAGATGCCCAAACCCATATCCTCATAGTCGAAGAGCTCCTCTTTTAGGCAGGCCTTAGCTTCGGCATATCTGGGGTACAAGAATTCTTCTCCCCAGCCATCAGCAGGTACGGTATTAGCGGGAATATATTCGACGGGCTCTTCCACATGCCAATCAATAGGATCTTGCTCTCCACTTACATTGTAAAGATAGATAGGGCATGACGGTAGCTCCTCTTCCCAGTCATTTTCTTCCTCAGTATCTAACTCATCATCGAAATATTCTGCAGCTATGATGCCATACAGATCTGCCTCTCCTTCTGTGATGATGTTGATAGTATGGTCTGGTAAGGGATTTTCCGTAACATTGGGAGCAGGGACCGATTTTGCTTCTTAGGTATTGATGACCTTGTTATCAATGAGGTCTTGGATTTTGTGCTTCAAAGAGAAACAAGACTTTGTGTCATGCCCCTGTCCCCCAGAATGATATTCACAGGTAAGAGCAGGATTGAAGGTTAGAGGCAATGGACTTGGCAATGGCTGCGGGGGTATAGGGTTTATATGCTTGGCTTTAAGGAGTTCATGATAGGCCTCTGTTTGAGTGCATGCCAAGTGGGTGAATTCTTGGTTTTGCCGATTGTTTTTGTTAGGGTTGAAATATGGTTGGGTTGCGACGGGTCTAGGAGCAGGTGCTTGGACATTGGCAATAGGGATGTTGACGATAGGAGTGGGCGATGGTGGTCGAGCTTGATATTGGGGATAGTACGGTTGTTGTTGTGTTAGCATGATGGCAAATACCTCTCCTTCTTTCTTGCTAGTACCCTTAGTGGTTGCTACTTTTTTGGCCGCATTTGCAAATCCCTCACCTGTCTTAGCATAGGGGTCTGTGATTCTGCCAGTTTTCAATCCATTCTTAATCATTTCTCATTTCATTATCGACTCAAAAAAACTCTTTCCGATGCTCAGACACAGGTGCTCATAGTACAGACCTTGGAAGGTGTTTACAAACAATTGCACATACTCTTTTTCCAACAGTGGAGTGTTGACTTAAGCAGCTGCCTCCCTCCATCTTAGAGCATAACTCTTAAAGCTTTCTTTCTCACCTCGGGTCATCATCATCAAGGCACACCTATCCATGGTTAGGTCACTATTGTGTCAGTATTGGGGCTAGAAGGCCGTGACCAACTCATTCCAGGTTGTTATCTCTCTCAAATCTAAACAGGCAAACCATTGCAGGGCGGGCCCAATCAGGCTATGTTGAAACAGTTGCATCAAGAGTTTGGGGTCATTCCCATGGCCGCTCAATGCGCCCGCGTATAGCCTCAGGTGAGCCACGGGATCTCCACTTTCATCATACTTTTGGAAATCGGGCATCTTAAATTTGGGTGGTCATGGGTGATCAGGAAAGAAGCATAGTTCATCATAAGATGTCCCACTGAAGGTGTCCTAACCTTGTAGGTTGCACAGGGACTCTTCTAAGCCTTGTATCTTGAGGTCGAGAGGTTCCGGGCTTTCCTTATTTGATATGGCAGTTAGCAAGATGGTTTCAGGGTTGTCTTCTTCTCTTTCCTCAATATGCACTGCTTTGGGGAGTTCCTTGTTCTTCCTCGCATTATCGGTTCGGAGGACGACCCTTGGCGGGATAGCTTCAGTTTGTTTGGGGTGGGATGTCGAGGCTGACGGGTTTATGGCAGGTCCTTTGAAGGCATCAGTTGTACGAGTTTGAACATCTCGTCTATTTTTGCATTCGTCTCGTTCACTTTCTCCCATGTCACCGAGTTGTTTTGTTGATCATGGGTGTTGCCTTCACTTGTCATTTGCGCTGCTCGTTGTCAGGTAAAGACTATTGTTCGAAGTACAAGGGGCACTCGTGTTCCTCTTTTTCCCTTTCTAGGAGCAATGGTGACCTAAAATGCAAGCAGTCTCACCATAAACTATTGCTAGTCTTTTGGTGAGATAAGAGGGGGAAATAGACAATAAAGAAAAACAAAACAAAAGAATTATATGTTGGGTTCTGGATTAGAAAGATTTTATGCAATGCATGGCCTAAAGGTGTCCCTGCCTTTTGAGGGGAAGTAAACATGATGTGTTGGCTCATGTCTGGAGATAGGGGGTTGCCCTTGTATGCAATACTGTACCTGTGCCTGCAATTAATTCATACGTTCACTCATTTGATAGTAATGACAACTTTATTGAGATGAATTCTTTTTATACATAGAATTTTTCAAAAATATATCGAAATGGGGAGAGGGAACATTTTCCTTAGGACTTCCGCCTATTTTATATTTACATCATAGGATTCTAAACTACTCTGGAGTCTTCGGATTAACCTTCTTGGATGGACGTCGATGAAAGACGTTTGATTTGAATTGCCCCTTTGTCTTCTTGGCAGCCCTATCTCCATGAGTGAAGAAGGATTATGGCCCCTCTTTATGAGGTGATTTTTGATACATGTCATGAATCCTTAGGGTCTCTTGGTACCTTTAGGAGTTTTTGGGGTTGGCTTGATTTGATCGAGAAGGTCTTTGGGCCTTTCTCTAGGGGTTAATCGGATGCATGAATGATGCAATGACTCGAGTTACTTTGGGAACTCTTGTCTTGAAATGAATTCCGATGCATGAACATTTATGATGCGTAAAGATGTATACATAGTATAACGACGAAGATTAAGCATGACATCATAAACAGAAAGTAAAGAAAAGTAAAGCGGTCATCCTTTCCTCCTTGGTTTTGAAATTGGCGCGTGTGTCCTAAATTCGATAGACAATCGGCTATACATGGGGTGCTATATGAGCGTGAGATTGCGAATTTACTAATACTTCCTAAGAAAGCTCGGTTCTCGAACCTTCAAACCTCTGGCATCCACTCCCGAAAGGGTGAACTCCATCTTTGGTTGGTGGTTCGAGCAGGGGAACTATCAAGAGACCATAGGCTAAGAAACTGACACAGCATCCACCCACAGTCAATATATTGTTCCTCCTTCTATCTAAAAGGGTATTAACCAGGTAATATATGTAAAATGCAAATGCAAGTAAGTGCACCAAGTGTGTGTGAAATTTTTTAAAATGGAGGAAAGGACCCAACAACACACATCACATCTTGTTCATTCATCACATACATGGCAATAAATAAGATATGAAATAAAATGTGGACAAATGTTCACTTATAAAAGAAAATTGCAAAAAGTTAGTAACTTTTCGAAAAACTCAATGTAAGATAAAATGGATGGTTAATCTAAAAGCATGAATGTAAACAACGAATGCAAGTGATGACATTTATTTGAAAATCGTTTTGAGAATAAGATTTGTTTTGGAAACTTAGTAAAATTTAAAGAGTAGATAAAACTGGACAAAGTAACCGGAGATTCTGGATGAGTGAAGGGTGAAGGGGCATGTCAATGGCCTAACCCTCTAAGTTTTTCCAGTGGAGTCGTCAGCTGTCGCGTCTTGGTTTTTGGACCACTAAGCCCTTTCGGCTTGGGAAAACACATAACTCAGTCATTAGAACTCATCCTCCTAAAAGGACGAGTGCAACTAGATTTAAACTTGAGATTGGTTTGATTAACGGCTTTTTTAGAAAAATAGAAGTCGCCACCTAACTTGATTAAGGTGAGTTAGGTCACCTAAAACTAAGTATTAATCCAAAGATTAAATTTAGAATTTTTGGAAAACTCCCTCGAGACAGGGTTTTCAAGAAAATATTTTGTTTGGCAACCTTTGAAAAGATTTAAGCCCTTTTTAAAAATAACTCAATTTTGGTCTTTCGAAAACAGAAATCTATGGTCTGGGGGTTGGTTACGTGTAAGGAAGATATCCTAAGATCATCACCCTACCCCGCCCTTTCGGTATCTACATGTCTAATCACCCTTAGTTCACTCACTAGAATAACCGGTTACCATTATTCACTTAATATCCACTTTAGAATTCTGAAACGGGGTTTAGTTATCACTTTTTGAATGAATAATGATGCAAGTTTTGGAAGAAATTTGAAAACATGGGAGTTTTGAAGGGGTTTGAGATAGAAACTTTGAATCGATAGAAATTTTTGAAAAGGGGATTGGGGTTGAAATAGAAGTTATGACCGCACCATTTTAGGTTGTCTACGTATCCCATTCGGTAGGAATCAGGTCATTCGTAGTTCGGGTAAGAGCCGATGAAAAAAGGGTGCATTAGGGCATTTAGAAAGTTTTGAAGACACTTTGAGGTCTTAGGAAAAGTTTGAAGACACTTTGTGGTTTTTTGAAAGAGAGAACTTTAGAGCTTTGATTTAAAATTGAATAGTGGAGTGTTTTGAAACAGAACTTTTAAACTCTCGAAAGAAGGTTTTGAAGTGTTTTGAAACATTTTTTGGAACAACTCAAGAGAGTTTTGAAAATGTTTTGAAGTGTTGTTTTGAAAACCTTGGAAGTATGATTTTGGAATGTTGTAGTAAATTGGTCTTTGAAAAGTTTTTTAAAGTGGTTTTTGAAAACACCAAGGACTTTGGAATTCTAATGTGGTCAACCTTGGGTGTTGTTCTTGATATATCACATTCCCTTGGAATTTCTAACTATAAAAGGGGTAGGGACACCTTAGAGTTGTGAGTTCTTGAAAACATCTTTGGAAAGAGTTTAAAGATAGAATGTAGGAGTATTTGAAAAAGTTATGGAGTTGGTTTTTTAGAATCTCAATAAGAGTAGGAGGCTTTTGAGAAAGATGTTATGAGAATAGTTTTAAATAGAAAGATCGTTTAAAAGGAGTCCATGAGTTGGAACCTTGAAGTAAACTAACCTAGGTTAGGTTGCCCTAAGGTTAGGGGTGACCTAAGCTTAACTAACTTGGGTTAGGTTAACCTAGGGTTGAGGTGACCTAGGGTTAATCAACTAGGGTTTGGTTAACCTAGGGTTAAGGTGACTTAAGGTTAACTAACTCGGGTTGGGTTAACCTAGGGTTAAGATGATCTAGGGTTAACTAACTTGGGTTAGATTAACCTAGGGTTGGACAATTAGGGTCAAGTTAACCTAAGATTGGATAACTAGGGTCAAGTTAACCTAGGATTGGACAACGAGGGTCAAGTTAACCTAGGGTTGTATAACTAGGGTCAAGTTAACCTAGAATTGGACAACTAAGGTCAAGTCAACCTAGGGTTGGATTGGAAGATGGTTTTAAAAGGTGGTTTTATGCATTTTTGAAAAGAGTTTTGAAAAATAAATCATATCATGCAAAGGACTTTGGTAGACAACCCTTTTAAAGATCATTTCCATAAAAATTTGACTTTAGCCAAGAATATTGTTTATATGGTTGGTGTTTGAAAATCATTTCGGAGAAGGTTTTCTTAGGACCATTATAACCTTTATCTTAACGAGAGTAGGGATTTTCAAAAATCAACATAATGATGACAACTTTTGAAAAATCATTTTTAATGCAAAGATGGAGATAATGAACTTCTGAGAACCATTGTTTGAGAGGAAAATTTTGAGAACCATTTTAAAGGAAACCATTCTAATAAGTTGAGGTTCCTATGGCCAATGAAAAGGGAGACCACTCAAGAGAGGGTTCCATGAGACCATTCCAACCACCAAAATTGAGGGAATAGAAACTTTAGAAATCAAAGAATTTGAAAATTATTTTTATGCAAGAATAAAAAGAGAAGGGAACCATTCTAACAATATAGGGCTCATATGGCCAATATAAAAAGGGAGACACTCAAGGGAGGGTTTCATGGGACCATTCCAACCACTAAATTTGAGATAATAGAAACCTTGAAAATTGGAGAGTTTAAAAACCATTTTTATGCAAGTTAGAATGCAATGATGCAAAAATGGGAGTTAGGGGTTAATGGAGGGATTTTCTAAGGCATGATTTCTTAAAACCTCATTCTAAGCTTCAAGGGGCCAACTCTTAGAACCACTTTTGAAAGGAATATTGAGCTTAAAAATGGTGTGTAAATGAAAATAGTGTAAGCTTTGAAAAACATGGTTATGAACATGAAAATAAAGCCAAGCACACAAAACATGAACAAGATAACAATATACAAGAGGGTCATGAATTTATACAAGGCTTTAGGCTACACCACATAATCAAGGGGCTCCAAGGTCACACTATCTTAAGGTAGGCTAGTGAGAGATCCCCCTACACGGTGGCTCTCACTAACTTTTCCCTAGGCATGAACTAAGAGCCCTCTTACTTCAAGCATGCAAGAAAGGGGGATAGAAGATGAAGATTAAAATAGAGAATAGCCTAAGTAGGTTAGAAGGGAAAAGAGAGGAGTGGGAGAATACAAGAATATAAAAGAAATACCACCTTTTGCCTTCAATACACTTGCAATCTTCTATAGATGTCTTGACTTGAGCTTGGAGAGCTTTAAATGTGCTTGAGGGGCTTGAAGGAAGTATTCTATAGTGTAGAAGGCTATGTAAGTGAAGTGTATGGGTTAGGGGGAGGTAGAATCTAGCGTAAGTGTTTGAGGTGGGCATGTGTATAGGAATTCGAGGTTTTGAAGCAGTTTTTGCAGAGTTTCGCTATCAATTTCAATCCTGGAATATGCAAAGGGGGAGGTCTGTATTTATAGGCAATTTGGGAGAAGCCTGGAGTATGTGCTACATGCGCTTAGCAAAAATTTGCCCTAGCGCACATGCGCTAGTACTGTTCCATTGCCAAAATGCCACGTGGCACTCATTGTACTTGCTAAATCTTGACTGTTGACCGAACTTTGGTCCATTTGATCAAAATATGGGCACATGTAGCATACGCTCCGTCACCAGAAGTATTCGTTTAAACTTTGTCTCGATAATTAAACCAATCAGGAAGGTTTCAGAAAAATCGGTTGTATCCACGGTGTTCTCCTAGGGTTTCTCGTGAACTTTCATGTTTTCGAAAAGTTTGAATGGTATTTAGAAGTGTGAGATATCGTCTCGGGAAGTATGCATAAAATCACATTTTTGCGGAGTGTCTGTGATATGCTCCGCAGGGTTTCAAAAGTAGCTATTTTTGTGTAGCACGATTAGGGCCTTCGAGAAGCGACCTTTCCGATCGGACGGTACCGATGGAAAGTACCCTAAAAATACTTTCAGAAATTCTCTAATTTACGCATTTCTCAAGTCGTTTGACGGTGCGTTTTAATCATAAAATTGGAGAAAAAGTCAACCTTGGCGGAGCGTCTGTGAGACGCTGTTGTAAGTAGCGATTTTTGAGCTACGTGATAAGGGAGCAATCTATCAAATCAACAACAACCAATTGCTATAATATATAGTGTTGATAGATTTGTCATTTCAAACAAAGTTAAAGGGATTTGAATAAAAAAATTAATAATTTTGAATTACATGAAGAACTTTCTAAAATTATAATGGAAGAACCTAAGAAAATTTAAAAATAAGTGTTTTGAATTTAATGTAACACTTTCCAAAATAAGATAGTAATTTCTATATTTTATAGTTAAGCCTATACTTTATGGTTAAGTCTATACTATTATAATATATTTAATATTAGTAATTTCAAATTTTAAAAGTTAAGAAAATTATGAGTATTGACAACCAAATGAAAATTCAACAATGATAAGAGATTCTTATAGATAACAAAATAATAAATGATACATTATTAATAATTTTGTGGCATGTGTATTTCTTATGATAGAAATTTAAAATTATTGTTTATTTTCATTAAATAATTTGTGAAAAAGCATATTTAAAAGAATTTTGATAAACTTGTCATATTGATTAAAGAGTCCAAACAAAAAGAAATAAGCCAATAAGTTGGAAGCTTGAATCAAGATTTTAGCTTTAAAAACGTCATAACCGATTGTTATAATAATATAATATAGATTGATGGTTATAACATTTTTAAGAAATTAAGATTGAAGAATTAAATTTCAGGGATTATTTATTTCGTTTGTAAATTGCTTTTTTAAGTAATCATTGAAGTCACAAGATTGGACATTTTGGAATATAATAAAAAAAATTTAAAAGTCAAATAATTTAACTTCAATGGTCTCATAACCAATTGCAATAATATATACTTTAGATTTATTTGTATTTGTCTTTTTAAAAATAAAAATTAAAAGGATTTTGAATAGAAAATTCTAAAGTTTTGAATCTAAGCAAGAACTTTCTAAAATTATAATAGAAGAATTTAAGGAAATTCAAAAAATAATAATCCTAATATTATTTTAAATTTAAGGAGGAGCTTTCTAAAATTATAAAAGAGGGATTTAAGGAAATTTAAAATGACAGTTCTTAGATTTCAAAAAAAATTTAACATAGAGAATAAATTTATACATTTTAAATAAAAACAAAGAATTGATATTATTTTCTTAAACTTTATTCTACTAAATGAGCTTTACTAAACAGTAAATTACAATTATTACTTAACACTTAAAATTTATCCAAATCTATACATCTATATCCTAAAAAATTCTTCTCAAAATAGTTATAACATTCACCGCAAGCTTACCAAAAAACATCAAATTACATTGAACTCATAATCAAAATACTTGAAATACTTGTTGTTTCGTTATTATTTATAGCATACTTCAAAATTTGTATAAAAAAGAAAAAATTAAAAGTCCTTTCATATTAACCTAGGAAGCATTAAAAAATGTATCTATGAGTTCATTTTGACTATTAAGGTTATCAACTCAATCACTGTTGAATAATTAAATATTTATAAATTATACTTTAATTGAGAAGAAATTTATATAATAAATTAAGTTTCATTGGAGGTTGCCAAAATTTTGATTTATTTTTGTTATTTCTTTTAAGTATATTTAAAGAGATGTGATTGATAAATATATACAAACAAATGAAAATTTTATCAATGATAAGAGATTTCTATAAATAACAAAAGAATAAATAATACATGATTAATAATTTTGTAACATGTGTACTTCCTATGATAGAAATTTAAAATTACTTTTTATTTTCATTCAAATTTTTGTAAAAAACATATTTGAAAGAATTTTAATAAACTTGTCATATTGATTAAGAGTTAAAACAATATATATATATATATATATATAAAGTAAGACTATTAAGTTGGAAAGTTAGATTACGATTTTTGGTTTTAAAAATATCATAACTGATTGTTATAATATAATATAGTTTGATGGTTATAACATTTCTAAGAAATTGAGATTAAAGAATGAAAATTTAGAAATTATTTATTTATTTTATAAATTAATTTTTTAACTAATCATTGAAGCCACAAGATTGGACATTTTGGAATACGGACATGAAATTAAAAAAATTAAAAGATAGAATTAAATATTTCAACTTCAATGGTCTCATAGCCAATTGCAATAATATATACTATAGATTTATTTGTATTTGTCTTTTTAAAAATAAAAATTAGAAAGATTTGAATAGAAAATTCTAAAGTTTTGAATCTAAGCAAGAACTTTCAAAATTCTAATAGAAGAATTTAAGGAAATTCAAAATAATAATCATAATGTCATTTTTAAATTTAAGGATGAGTTTTCTAAAATTAGAAAAGAAGGATTTAAAGAAATTTAAATTAACAATTCTAAGTTTTTAAAAATTTAAAGAAAAAGTTTCTAAAATTATAAAAGTTAGGTAAAATTTTTCAAAATAATATAAGATTACCTAAATTTAAGCAAAGATTTACTAATCATTAGTAGAAAGTAAAAGTTTATATAATTTATAGTTGGAACAATGCTATTATGACACATATAAAATTAGTTATTCAAAAATTTAAAAAACTAAAAAAAATTAAATTAAGTCTTTCCATCTTAAAGACGTCCTATCATTGTGCTATAATATATAGTATAGAAGTATATATTTAACTTTAAAGGATCTAGACTCAGTTAAGGAAGCTAGTTTCATGAGTCACCTTTCTAAAAAGCTAGTTTCATGAAATGGTTAGATTCCAAGGATGGTCTGATATCAAGCATACGCCGGAACGACTGGATTTTCTTCTTCTCGTTCTCAAACCATGATTCATGACCCCGATGTCAAAGTCTAAGCGTCAAAACAAGTTTCAAACCTTCTTTTCCAAAAGCTTCAAGCGATGACCTTTGACCCCTTATTTTCACCTTTTTCAGTGCAAAATAACCAACTTACCTGGGGGCTAACTAAAGGTGATACCGAGGCCCAATTCAAGTTCTAAAAAAGTTCAGACTCATCGCCTTAGTTTTTCCTTTTCCACACCGAAACCTGCTTCGACGGGGGCTATCAAGAGACACAATGAAGTTTTACCTTTTCAACGTGAAATCAACTTAGACCTGGAGCTAACTAAGGGGTGATAAATAATTTTTCAAAATCTTAGTTTTGCTATTCGGAGCAAAACTTGCTTAGACCAGGGACTACACTCAGAGGAAAACCGTGGGTGTGATGAGAATATTTCAAAACTGATGAGAATTCCTCTAAGATATCAAACCCTATCTAAAATCTCCAAAAATCTTTTCAAATATCATTTACATAAGGATCCTGTCCAATATGGCTACGGTTCTAAAAGGAAATGAGATATTGAAAGATGGTCTACCAACCAAGCAAACCCTCTGAGTTCACCTCCGAGCCCCAATTGCAAAAATTCAAAGTTAAGTTTCAAGCTTGTTCAAATTCCAATTCTAAATCTAAACTCCAAGTTTTTGAAGCAATTCTAAATTCAAAAAGTAATTTTCTATAAATTAAGCTCACTCCTCAATTTCCCTTTTTAGAACTTCAAGCTCCTCCTCAAGTCCCTACCGCAAAGCGATAGCGCAAATTCATGGGACTTCTTTTCTCTTAGTTACTTTCTTCAAGCAAACCGAGTGACTCTTAGAATTCAAATATATTTGCCAGATTTCAAGTCAAAATCTCTTCTTAAATTCCAAATTCAAAGTCCAACTCTAAAAAAAAAAAAAGGTGGCACTACAATTACAATGAAAGGTATTTTGTGAGAAGCCCAAGCGATTAGCGTGATGGTTAAATCCTAGACGTTAAGATCTAGGATTTGCTCTCTTGAAGGACTCAAGCTTGAAACCTCTTAAGGGTATCAATTTCTAAGAGTTATCCCAAGGTCTTTAGCTGGTAATTACTCAATATGTGTGGGATTGAGAGATTGCACAGGTCTCAGAATTAATAATAGTATAGCAAATTGGTCCAGACACCCAATCATAAGAAAGAATAAAACAAAAAGAGGGATTTCATGAGTGAAAATTGCCAATGTATGTAAGACTTAACTATATATATATTGCTAACCGAGTGTCCAAGCTAACTTGTGCATACGTCAACTAATTTTAATTTCGAGATCTATGCAATTCTCTCCCTTACACAAACAGGGACCAAAGACCTGGGGTTGGCCCAAAAGGAGTTGACAGCCTTTTAAAATGCACTTTCATGGCATCAGCCGAAAGCCTGGTAATTAACTAGGCAAGAGAGCATAATCGCTCCCTTGATGCGCAGTGTAAACTTTACTGTCATGGTTTCTCCATAGCCAAAACTCAAGGACTTCTACGAGAACTCTCAGGGAGTGGTCACCATTAGTTTCTCCAAAGAAGAAGTAGAAAGCGACATGGCATGGGAATCAGATTCCATCATTAAACTACCACAGGGGTGCGGTTCTCCTCCATTATCAAAACCAGCCCCCGTCGTAAACTCCACAGCTTGGCTAGAATTTTTGTTGTGAACAAGAAAATGAAGAAGTACATAAAAAATTTGTGTACTTCATTTGTTTCAATTTTTGAAGGAAACAAGAAAATGAAATGGAAAAAAAAATTTACTTTTACTTCAAGTTAAGTACTGAAATTACTAATAGTGAATTAATTTAAACCCTTGTAAGTGTATAAAGATGCATGATAGCTAGAAGTGAAGAAGTTCTGTAAACTAAAAGGGAAATATATATTACTCTTTCTTGCAAATAGAAACCATATCGCTGGCAAATTTAACATAATAGAATACTACGGAGGCATGACAAAACACAAAGAAAAGGCATAGAACCAACCTTGACATACCAATACTTAAATGGCTTTTCCGCATGAAATATGATGAACTAGGCTAGGCATGATTCTTTCGATTGCAATCCCGACAGAATTTGAGCTAGGCATCCATGATCTCGGTCATCTGAATTCAAACATGTTGGTTGCCATTGCCATGGTTCCCCGAAACTGACTTCCAACATCTTCTAAACGGTTCCCACATATCTATGTGCCTCCTCTTCAACCAATTATCAATCCAGCGAAGCATGTGCCCAAGGAGGAGGAGTGCCATTACTCCACACCACACTGGAACTGCAACATACATTGTGCGACGGAGTGCTCCCCTGTCCTTTTTTGGAGTGACCGCTACGATAGAATACGCATAAGTAAACGCCATTGAGGTAATTGACAACCACATGATCATTATTAAAAACCACATCAAAGGTTTGCGCTTGTAGGGTATTCCAGTAATGAGCAACAAAATAACACTCAGAGATGCAACAAAACCTATGGTGTTGGCACGGAGGTAAAACTTATATGTTTGTGGATAATTATAAGCAATCACAGCTTCTCCCGCTCTGTAAGTTTTATCGGTGGAATTATCTTGCCAAACACCACCCGGAGGACTCACGCCTGCTTGAAAAGCCATAGTTGCGAGAAGTGATGCAACCACCATTAATGCATCCCTTTTCTTCTTCAGCCAATCACCTTGACTGATATCATTTCCTGATCTAACCCCTTGCAGAGCATTTGAGGCTCCAGCTTCTTCGAGGGCCTTTCCAATGTCCCAGTCTTGCACATCTCTTCGACTTTGTGCAAGAATGTCCAATGCCGTGTAGCCGTTTGCATTTGTTGCATTTACATCTACTCTGTTATTCGCAAGTAAATATTTGACTGTCTGCAACACATTAATTTGTTGTCATGTTAGACGAAAGCCATCAAGGCCATTACAAATCCCGTGAATAATAATAATTACTATTATTATTAATGAGATATCCGATGGCTTCTACCTCATAGGAGTATAATAACTTTGAACCCTGCAAGGTTTTAAGCTACACAATCACATGTATTTTGGAGGGTTAAAAATTGACAAGAAACTGATATGGGGAAGAAGATGTGAATTTGAATAATAAATGACCCCATCACATTATGCTATGCTATTGAAGACACCGCCATTGAAATTAAAGAAAACCAATCCAAAAATAAAAAAGGGGGATAAGAAGAGGGAAAAAAAAAAAAAAAAGAAAAGAAAAAGAAGAGAAGGAAAATTAGCTTTGTCTATTGGATGCAAGCCAGACCCCACAATACACAATAAAAAAAATAAATAAATAAAAACTAAAATTAAATGACTCTGATAGGTAATCTAGTCCCGATCAATGTGCCTTGTCATCGCTAAAGTGCTGTTTGGTCATTTTGAAGTAGCAATCATGCTGTCAATAACCTCCATTTCACTGCGCAACGTCCATATTATTAGACTATCTTGCGTTTCCAGTAAATAGAAGAGAAGTAAAGCGAGAGAAAAGAAACAAACTAAAAATGCAATGGATTGGCTGGACAGTAAATTAGTCGGTCATAATTAACCTCAAATGATGGTGGCAATACCTGGATTTGCTTATCCGCAACTGCGAGATGTAAAATGGTGTTGCCGTAGGCATCTTTTGCATTTATCAACCCCTGATCATCTATGGTCTCCACTAATAGACTCAGAGCCTCCATCTGATAGTACCTCACGCACAGATGTAGTATGGTCTCCCCTTGGTCCACCGTGGCTCGAGCCGCTTGCGGCTTGACTCCAACCAACTCTCTCAAGGCTTCAACTTTACCTTTCATGGCTGCGAGATGGAGAGGGTTCAAACCATCTCGATCTAGAGCTGCGCACATGTCAGGTCTAGCTGATACTAGTGCCTGTACAATCTCAACGTACCCTTTAGCCGATGCCAAGTGAAGAGGAGACGATCTGCGTATATCCAGAGCTTCGGCAAGCTCTGGATTTAGGACCAGAGCTTCTTTCACAAATTCTCTATGCCCGAGCAGAGTTGCCACATGAAGAGGGGTCTCATGGCCGACGGTAACTCTATGAAGAACCAGTGAATCTTCTTCATGTAATTCAAGCAACAAATCTACCTTTCCTTCAACTGCTGCTTTGTGGAGCCTCTCCTCCATTCTCTCTCTCTCTCTCTCGCTCTCTCTGTGAAGAGCTGGAACTCAATATGTCTACATAGCCCTCATACATAAACACACACACATGTCCCAAAGCGATTGTCTTTCTTTTCACAGTGAAAGGAGCACTAAAAAAAGCAGACCAAGACTTACTGGTCCAAGTCAAGTTGTGAGAGTGAATGTATTAAAATAAGGAAAATGTTATTATTAAAATTTATATACGAATAATCATAGTGATAATTTTATAAATTAAAATAAATATTTGATTTTAAAATGAAAAGTATTCGTTAAGACACCTATATAAAAAAAAATTTATAAATTTTTTATTTGTATAATAAAAAACTAATAATTAAATATGGCCTCCAACAAGTTTTCATGCGGAAGGCTTCATCTCTCCTCCATGTTCTCTCTCTCTCTCTCTCTCTCTCTCTCTCTCAAGAGATGGTCCTCAACTTGCATTCATAGTCCCCATATAAAAACCCACACACATGTATTAAAATTTTAAAATAATGAAAAGCTAATAAATAAAGACGAAAACTTACCGAGCCTAAATCAAGTTGATCGGGAATCAAGCTGTGAGCGTGAATGTACCAAAATAATGAAAAACTAATAAATGTTTTCATGAGGAAGGCTTCATCTGTCATCCCATATTTAATCTTCTTTTTTTCTTTTTTTTTTGTTTGGTCTGGGATAATGATGCAACTGGAAACCAACTAAATTTGTTTGGATGTTCGCAAGTGGGTAAGAGGAGATATGTTTATGTTGTTTGATTGGAATGATGGGAGAAGAGAACAGGAAAGCTACAGTATTGGAACTTTTTTCATGTTGAAGGCTTCACCGACCGTCTTTTTGTTGTTTTCTCTGTCACCCGAGTGGGGACCATCAGTCCCAGAGCCAATTCAAGCTCAAAGGGGGCTGTTGCCCCTTCACGTTTTTTAAAATTTAATTTTTGCTTACAATTTTTAATATGAAAATTGTTAGTTTTATAAAAAAATTCATACTGAAGCATGAGACAGTAACAGTTTATAATTAAATGTAATGATAATGACTGTTTTTAAGTAAAAAGAGTATTATTAAGACACATCATTTTTTTGAGATATTTTTTAATTTGACTCTCTAAAATTTAGAGATGCCCCCTTAAGTTTTTAAAAATATAATTTTCACCTATAATTTTTTTTAAATTGTTCTCAATTTGCCCCTTCTGAATATTTATAAATACCTCTTAAACATTTATTTTTAATCAAGGACTCCATTATATGTTATATACACTATATATATGTATATCTATAATATATGAAAGTAAGTGCCCTATCGTTGCTGATTATGAAAAATATCTCTTGAATTTTTATTAATGATTGTCTTTTTTAAATGAATTCCTAGCTCTGTGTCACGAGCTAACATTTTGTGAGCTCGGCAGTCACAAATGAGGCTCATACGGCGCTTGCCAAGTTTGTCTGACAAGCCAGTCAAACCCGGATCATCTAATTTGCAAGTTAGAATTGAACATTAATGGTCAACCGTTAAGCAACCTCAGAGGAGAATAGGTGGAAGTAATAAAACATGTTTCATTCATTAAAGCATCATTACATAACTCAATTTATGTACAAAACGTGTCTCAAAGTATACAAGAAGTAGTGGGGTAGGAGGAAGGTAAGAGCATATCCCCTCCCTATAGTAGCATTCTAAACCATTTATGAACTTCCAAGGGGAAGCGTAGTGTGTATCTGAGGAGTCATAATGGCCTCCTAAAAATTGTACAAAACACAATAAATAGAACCCTTCAAAAACGTGAAACTAGGTCCTAAGAGGGTTCTATAGGAAAAAGCCTAGCTACATTTGGATTTCAGAGCATAAAGATATGCCACGTCAAAGATTGGGCAAAAGATGCAAGTGCGTGTAAATCTAGCACGTTTGGCTAGCACATCTGGCAGGTGCAAGTGAGGTTATCTAGGGTCTCATTGTGCGCCAAAGTGAGGTTACCTGTGCGGTTGTTGGGCGCTAGCACAGGCATGGGTGCGCGCGCGCAAGGCTGGACGCTGATGAGGTTATCTCACCCCTCATCCCTACTGCTGGCTGACTGGTGAGGTTATGCTGCCCTCACCTGCTTGGTTGGCTGTCGTAGTCACTGCCGGCTGTTGCTGGTGGCTTCCTTAGTTGTCATGTTGGTCACTTTCTTGGGGCATTCTTGGGGCATCATGGGAATTATCTTAGCTATTGTTTGGGCAATACTTAGGCAAGGTTTGGGCAACTCTTGGGTACAAGTTTGGCATACTTTTGAATTGTCATGGAGTGTAAAGAAGCGGACCATGACACTCGATAAAGAAGGGTGGGAGTAAAGAACTTCTCTCTTATTTGGTTGGAAAGACAGGAGAAAAAAATAGCAAAGCAAGAGGATGGAGTTCTCTCTCTCTCTCTCTCTCTCTCTCTCTCTCTCTCTCTCTCTCTCTCTCTCTCTCTCTCCACATTTTCAATCCCTACAAAAATGGGTAAAAGAAGGGAAAGAAAAGTATAATACATTGCTATCGTGAGGGTATGATTATGAAATCATATTAATTATTTCTTTCATTCTTTTTTTAAAGGCCAATCAAGGCCTATGGGACACTAATCCAATAAGCCACGCCATTAACTTGGTGACTGACACATGAACAACATGAATTTTATATTGGAAAGCCTTGATTGAGCCTCTAAAACATCTTGTGGGCCCAATAAGAGTCAAGCCCAAGACAGAGAGAAGACCAGCCTAGGGAGGTCGGCCCAAGGTTGCTGACTTGACAGGTCGGGCCCATGTTGATCAGAGGCAAGGACCCAAAGGGGCTAGCCCAAAGATTCTAATCCAAAAGTTTTAAGGACTAATAGGTCCAGAGTACAAATCTTATTTCTAAGTGAGCTAGTATAAATAAAAGATAAGTCCAATACATTAAACTGACTAAAAATGAAGATTTTTAAGAGGAAATTGGCTTTAATTCTCAAAGGGAACATAGCATTCCAAAACTTATAAATACCACATGCACTAAAAGGGTAAGGTACATTCACTTGAATTCTAGCTCTCAATATTTTATTTGATTCACTGTGATTAAGCTTGCTAACTTAATCATTGAAGTGCCTTCAGCCCAAAGGGGGTCGATGCATTCTCATTGTATTCTTCTCTTACAGATAGTTTGTGCTCGTCAATTTGGTTCACACTCGTCAATTTGGTTCACGCATTGGATCAGGCTTTCCTAAAAATCCAACCTACAATTAGCACTGTCAGTGGGAAGGTCTACATAAAAATGAGTACCAGCTGTCTCAGAGGAGGAGTCGAGCCGAACAACAGGGAGCTTGAAGATAGTCATGACATTCGTAGTCATGACGACACTTGTCAAGTCGTCACGATGATTCAACAAGAACTCCAGGAGGTCATTTAATTAGATTGGAGATACAAGTCCCTAGTGGTAATCATCAGAAAAGACAAGAGGAACTACAAAGGGCTCCACAATATGTCAGAAATCCAAATCGCCAAATGAGCTATTACAGGAACTTGAATCCTTCGCCCTCTAATGGACATCTGCCTAGTCACTTATCACCCCCAGCAGCTGAGCATGAACTCTAGCAACGAGATGAAGAGATCGCCCACCTCAGGTTAACGGTTGAAGCTATGAGGGAGGTGATCGCTAGAAGAGATGGATGAGTCTCTGGTAGATCTCTAGATCAGCGTAGAAGAAGGCGGACGAATTCAAGAAGCATTAGCCCTTATACCGCACGTTTGACTGTGAGCCATACATCCAGTACTGGACATTGTAAGGACAAATTGGAAAATCGGCAACATGGGAGAAGTTAAATACCAGTAAAAGATTGGGTAAAAGCTGATCCAGAGCAGCAAAACTAGGACTGATGGTTGAATGAGCAGCTAGACAATAGAGACAAGCACTGTAAAGGACAGACAACCTATGATATAACCAGAAGAGCACTTGATCAAATCGTGTCCACACCCTTTATAGAGGAGATTGAGGCTCGTGAACCTCTACGAAAGTTCACACCACCAAAGTTCACACCTTATGATGGGAAGTCGGATCTAATCAGTCATGTCTGGTACTGCAAATAAATGATAGCACTATAGAGTAGTGATGAGTCCCTCATAAGCCGAGTCTTTCCATCAAGCCTTGGCGAAGTAGCTTTACGATGGTTTGACAAGTTGTTGTCCAGGTCAGTAGTAGGTTGGAGACAACTCATCAAACTATTCACCACTCGTTTCATCAAAAATAGCAAGCAACCTAAGAAGGTAGACTTCTTGCTAACCTTACAGAAGAAGGATGAGGAAAGGTTACGAGCCTATGTAAGATGTTATTGGGAGACCTCTAATGAAATTGAGGAGTGCAGCAAGCAGTTAGCTATTGCATAATTCAAGATCGGCCTTCTCAGGGAGCACCGACTGAGGCAATCCCTGATGAAGAAACCAGCTATTGGGGTACATGACCTGATGTTAAGGATTGAACAGTACACCCGAGTAGAAGAATATATATTTTAGCCGATCAAGGAGAAGGTTGACAAGAAGTCAAAAAAGAAGGACGTGAGGGAGAACAAGAAGCCACGACAAGAAAAGAACAATAATTAGGGTAGAAAAACAATTGGAGGAGTTAACACGGTTTTTAAAAACCTAATTTATAAGATTCTGCCCCAGATTTGGAATAAGTCAGTGGCCACCGAAGTTGGCAAGAGAACCCGTAGCCTGGGACCAAAGCAAGTTTTGCTCCTACCATAGGGAAAAGGGGTACCAGACAAAGCGATGCAGGCACTTCAAAAGTCACTTGAAAGAACTAGCAAAAGCTAGCCACCTGAACCAGTATATTGACTGAGAAAAGACTAAACAAGAGGCGGAGCAGAACAAGCAGGATATTGCCACACGGAAGGAAGCATGGGCAGAGCCACCCTGAGTAATAGCAATATTGCATGGATCGGCAGTGTCAGTATAAGTAGATCCTCACAAGTATCGTGTAGAGATCCAAAAAGCTGCACACTTGAGATAAGTGATGCAAATTAAGTCTCCGGCCAAGAAGGTCAAGGTTGGCAGTAGTACTAAAGCTATAACTTTCACTGATGACGATTTAATAGGAGTTTAAATGCCTCACAACGATGGACTAGTGCTGACATTGCAATTAGGGGATTGCGACGTTAAGAGAATTCTAATCGATCAAGGAAGCTCATTTAAGGTCATGTATTATGACCTTTTTAAGAAATTGGAGTTAAAAGATTCTAACTTACAGCCATCTTTTCACCCCCTGATCGGCTTTAGTTCAAACCCAATATGGCTGCTGGGAAAGGTTACAATACATGTGGCCGTAAGAGGAATTACGCTTCAAACGGAGTTCATAGTTGTTAACGTGTCTTCCCGCCATAATACAATAATAAGTCAGACGTGGTTGTAAGTTATGAAGGCTATACCATCCACTTATGACCAACTCATTCGCTTCCCAACACCTAAAGGAGTCAGGGAGATCAAATGAGACCAAGTGGTAGTGAAGTAGTATTTTCTGGCAGCTTGTGCCACCAAAAAAAAAGTGGGCAAGGTCCAGATGATGGAGCTTCACAAGGACACACCCACTATTAACGATGTTGGACAAACACTTAAGAAGAAAGCAGTAGAAGACCCATAGAGGGTAGAAATAGATCAACATGACAAGGAGCAGTACTTTATGATCAACACATCCCTCTCATAAAATGAAGAAAAATTACTGATTGAACTGTTGACGCTCTATGTTAAAATCTTCTCTTGGAACCCTTATGACATGCCGAGAATTGACCTAGAAATGGCCTGCCATAGACTCAACGTTGATTCACAATACCAACCTATGGTTCAAAAAGGAAGGAGGGTAGCTACACAAAAAGTGGATTCAGTAATTGAGGAGATCGAAAGGCTCCTTGAAGCAGGGGCAATTAAAGAAGTCTTCTACCCCCGCTGGCTATCCAACACAGTTGTGGTGGAACGAGGGCATGTGTGGACTTCACCAACCTAAACAAGGCATGCCCCAAGGACCCTTTCCCTCTACCAAAGATTGACCAACTCGTTGATGCAATAGCTAGATATGAAAGAATGAGCTTTCTCGATGCCTATCGTGGGTATCATCAAATACCACTCTATGACGATGACCAAGAGAAGACCGCTTTTATCACCCCAAGGGTATATTTTACCATAAAGTTATACCTTTCGGGCTAAAGAACGCCGATGCTACCTACCAAAGATTGGTCACAAAAATGTTCAAAGAGCACATCTGCTGTACGGTTGAAGTATACATTGATGATATGGTGGTCAAAAGAAAGGTCGACAGGCTCCACCTCAGCAAACTTAAAAGGAGTGTTGGACATCCTAAAGAAGTACAAGAAGAGGCTTAATGCCTCTAAATCCGTGTTTGGGGTAAGTTCGGGAAAATTCTTAGGATTCTTGGTTACGCACCAAGGAATTGAGGCAGACCATCAGCAAATCAGTGCAATCAAGAACATCTAGACCCCAAAAAACATTAAAGAAGTTCAGAAGTTAACTGGAATGGCAGTAGCTCTTAATAGGTTCATTAGCCGATCTTTAGATAAATGCTGACCATTCCTCCAACTCTTGAAGAAACAAGAATGTTTTAACTGGGGATCAAAGTGTGATCAAGCCCTTGCTGATCTAAAGAGTTATTTGGCCCAGCCTCCACTACTTTCCACTCCATCAACGTATAAAGAGCTTTATTTATTCCTGGCTATTTTAGAGCATGCTATTAGTGTTGTTCTACTTTAGCAGCAGGACAGACAATAGAAGCCAATTTATTATGTTAGCAAGACTCTCCTCGGGGCAGAAACCAAATATCTACTACTGGAAAAATTGGCTCTCGCATTAGTGATGGCCTCACAAAAGCTGGTGCATTATTTCAGAGTTCATACTATCACCATCCTCACATGGATTAGTTGTTAAAACCATTCATTTGAAGAGCTGACTTCTCTAGCAGAATAGAAAAATGGGCGGTGGAGTTAGGCGAGTTCGACATCACGTATAAACCTAGATCAACGGTAAAAGATTAGGTACTTGCTGATTTTACTGCTAAATTTTTTGTTGAACTGCCACAAAAAGCCAATCCAACGCCTACTACCGAGCTACTGGAGAACGATCCCACTTTAGAACTATAGGAGAATACTGATCATTGGAAGCTCTTTATAGATGGAGCATCAAATGATAGGGGGCTAGGTCGGGCATGGTCCTTATCACACCAGATGGCATGACAATTGAAAAAGCTATTAAATTGAAGTTCACCGCCTCCAACAACAAATCAGAACACGAGGCTCTGCTCGCAGGATTATGCTGAGCTATAGAGCTAAATATCGCCGAGATAAGCATCTACTTAGATTCATAGCTGGTAGTGAACTAAATCAGGGGAGAATATGCAGCAAAGAATGATAGGATGGCAAAATACTTGGCAAAGGCACAAGAATTACTAAAGAAATTTAGCAATCACAAGTTAAATCATATCGTCCATGACAGTAATGCACACGCTGATGCCCTGGTAACACTCGTAGTAACACTGAAGTTGGGCTCAAAGAGAACAATCCATGTTGAGACCTTGGCTAGCCCCAGCTTCTTTTAAGAAGAGGAACAAGTACTGGCCATAGAAGAGCTATAGTCGTCTTGGATGGATTCAATTATTGCATACCTCAATAGGGATAAACTACTTAAGGACAAGAATGAAGCCAGGAGAATAAAACATAAATCCTTAAAGTACTGGCTATCACCCAGCAAGGAGCTATATAGAAGATCTTTCAAAGGACCCTATTTTGATTATGTATTGAAGTGACAAAATGCAAGGCATTTTCTTTGAAATCCATGAGGGGATCTGTGGAAGTCATGTCGGTGGAAGGTCGCTCACCCACCAAGCAATCTCACAAGGTTATTGGTGGCAATATATGCAAAAGGACGCAGCTCATTACGTATTGAAGTGTTAGAAGTGCCAGAAGTTCTCACCATTAATCCAATAACCAGCTAAGGACCTCACAACTGTTACTAGCCCCTAGCCTTTTGCCCAATGGGGATTGGACATAGTCAACCCTCTACCCCCATCTCTAGGAAACAAACGGTTCCTCATTGTCGCAATAAACTATTTCACCAAGTGGGTGGAAGTAGAGCCCTTGTCAATAATCAGGGAAATCGATGGGAAAAGATTTTCATGGAGGAAGATAATTACAAGGTTCGGCATACCACATGCATTGGTTTCAGATAACGGTACCCAGTTCAACGAAAATATGTTCAAAAGATTCTGTGACAAACTCGGGATCAGAAATTACTATTCGACACCAGCCTATCTACAATGCAACGGACAAGACAAAATATCAAACAAAACAATACTGAATGGAATCAAGAAAAGGCCGAAAAAAGCCAAGGGAAGATTGACAGAGGAGCTGCCCAATGTCCTATGATCCTATAAAAACCACTCCAATGAGTTCTACTAGTGAAATCCTCTTCTCAATGGTGTATGGGGTAGAAGCAATTACAACCTTAGAGGTCAAACTTCCAAGAATCAAATCGGCATCATTTGATACCAAATTTAATGATCAGAATTTGGCAAAAGAACTAGACCTCATTGAAGAAAAGAGGAGGCAACCTTACTAAAGCTCACTGGCTATCATCAATAGTTTAGCCAATCGTACACAAGCAAGTTTAGCTAAGAGCTTTTATATCCAGAGACCTAATGCTCAAAAAGATACTGGGGGCAACAAAGAATCTAGCAAATTGAAAACTCGGCCCTAACTAGAAAGGTTCATACAGAGTTACGTCCCAAGTCGACGTGGGGGTATACTGGCTAGAAACTATCGAAGAAGGGTGCCAACTACCTCGACCATGGAATGCAAACAATCTTAAGAAATTTTATCAGTAGAAATTCGACTTCGATGTTTTACTTTATTGGCAAAAGTTGTGCATGATCAATGAATTCATAATTACTCAACGACTCTGATGTTCAAAACCACGTTAAAAGTAAAAGGAAGACAAGAAAAAACTAGGGTAAAAGCCTGGTCCTGTCCAAGTTGGACAGGTCGACCAATGAAAGCAAAAAAAATCAAGTGTGAAAGCTTGGTCATGTCCAAGTTGGGCAGGTCAGCCAATGAAGGCCAAAAGTTCAAGTGTCAAAACTTGGTCATGTCCAAGTTTGGCAGCTCAGATAATGAAGGCCAAAAAACCAAGTATAAAAACTTGGTCATATCCAAGTTGGGCAGGTCGGCCAATGAAGGCCTTATCAAACCAAATATAAAATTTTTGTCATACCTAAGTTGAGCAGGTCAGCCAATAAAGGCCTTATAAAAAAATCAAGTGTAAAAATTTAGTTTTGCCCAAGTCGAGCAGGTTAGTCGATGAAGGCCTTATAAAAAAACTAAGTGTAAAAACTTAGTCTTATCCAAATTGGACAGTTTAGCCAATGAAGGCCTTATCAAAAAACTAAGCGTAAAACCTTAGTTTTACCCAAGTTAGAAAGATCGGCCAATGAAGGCCAAACAAAAGAAAAATCAAAAGTTAACAATTTGGTTTTACTAAAATGAAGGAAGCAAGAACATCAAGGCCAAAATCAAGTAAAGCAGTAAAATTTGAAGTCATTCAAAAGATGAACGAGATTGTAATGACATAAAAAGTTTTCTTTCATTAAAGAACAAAAGGAAGATACAGATATTTCAAAGACAAGCAAAAATAGAAAAAGCCCTAAAACTAAGGTACAATATCTACAGTGGGTTTTGCAGCAAGATCGACCAACTCGTTAATAGCAGGCTCAGTCAATGGAATAAAAAGTGACCTATCTTCGGCAACAACCTCAGTCGTTTGAGTCTTTGATGCCTCAGAGACATCAGCCGCCTCCAATGGAATTTCAATGGTTCTTGTTGTTGTGGATGGACCCTTGGAATCACCTTCTACTGCTATCTCTAGATAGTTAGGGATGTCTTTCTACAGAAGAGAAGAAGTCTCAACCTTCATCACTTTTAGTGCCCCTTGCCAACCTTGGACAAAGATGGACTGAGACAAATCTATCATTTGTTGTGTGAAATCCTAGGCATTATCAGATATGCCTTGCTAATAGCTCGCCTCGGCGTCAACCTTAGCCTTGGCAAGATCAGCTTTGAGTCCTTTGATCTCAGCCTTCGCCGTGTACAAATTTACTAAAAGCACGACATTGTTTACTTCCAGCTTTGAGAATTTGGTGCTCTTCTTGTCCAGATCAGCGGTGACTTGATTCAAAGAAATCTTTGCCTTTTCAACCTCCCTTTTTACCCAAAGTTTGGCCTTCTTCATTTCGATCCACTCCTCCTTGAGTTTAGAGTGCTCCTCTATAAGTATTTTGTACTCATCGCATAGTTTAATATGCTTCTTGGAGACCTCGGAGGCTTTACTGGATAGAACTCAGAAATAATGCATGGCCTACAAAGCATTGAGTAAGCCCTAGAAATAAAAATAAACTTTAAAACGGATACAAAACCAACATAACAGAAAGGAGTGAAAGCGAAAAAATTTTACCAAAAAGGAGTCATGGAAGGCCCCTAGGAAGATCGACAGGTCATTGCTTGTCCCCAGCATATAAAGGTCGACTTTTTGAAAAGCACTTTGGACTACACCCATTGCCACTTCATCCGAGTTGATCATTAATTCATGCATCAGCATTCGATGGCCACTTATATAGAGATGAATGACTACAAAGTTAGCATCGTCAACTGCAGCACTAGTACCCAGCCTGGGATCTATCGGTGCGACCCTCGATTTTTTCACAACTAGCACAGCAGCAGTATCCTTTGCCATAGACTTCTTCTTCAACAACTTCGTCTCCCTTTTCAGCTTCTCAAGTTTAGGGGAGCGGACCTCCATAACAGTAGGAGGAGGGGGTATAGGCTTGACAGCACTGACCTCCGGCTTCCCCGACTTCTTAAACTATTTCGCGGCCTTCTTGATTATCAACTCCTTCAAGTTCATCTTGTCAGAAGAATCGGAGTCTAAAGACAAATAATAGACCAGTTTCCGTTTCCTCCCTATCTTGGTTGTAACTTGGCAGTCGGACACTGTATATGGAGTTGACATGGATGCCGAGCTAGAGGAACTTGACCACCCAAAAGAAATATCGTGGACCGAATTACCCTCACCATCGAAAGTGTCGACAGGTTCGTCAGCAAGAATTGTGGGCAACTCAAATGACACTCAGCTCGGAAAAGCGACCCTCAAGGTCACTGGGATGATGACTTCAACAACTCAAGTCCTTGCACCCTCAACTGGCGGTAATGCATCAGCAGTCAAATCGGCAACAGTTACCTAATCGTCAAGAAGTACTCGTTCGATAGTGATCCCAACAGGAATTTCAGCAAAGTCATCAGCTGCACCCTCCTCAACCAGTTGGGCAAGTACGCTTAGAGGAATCCCAAAGATGGCCATGAAGGACGAAACCTAAAGTGGGTAAGTGAGCAAAATGTGGGGGGTCCTTGCAATATCCCAAAGCCAACCTTGAGCCCGGTAGTTCAAAACCTTGTACAAGTCATTCAAGTTAACTCCCTACGTCTCCTTTTTCGTTCCCTTCTTAACGAAGCAAATTAGAAGTATACAAATGAATACGCACAAAAAGTGAGAGTTCGGCACAAGCCTAATTCTCTAGGGGTTCTATGGCATTGTACCGATGACATTTGGTCAGTGGAAAGATTGCCAAATTCCCAAGGGCCAAAAACCCATACTCTGACTTCGTCTACACCCTTACCCGAAGATGGGAGGCATTTTACTATTTATATACTCTTGTCGGTCGCCTTAAGGTAAACCTTCCAACTATCACCCCTGACCTTACACATTATATAGCAAAAGTCAAGTTTCACGAGGCCTAGATTAACAGCCAGGATAAGGTTCAACTTTAGCATTTCCATGACAATCCTATAAACATTCGAGTGTACTTGGAATGGAGATACATTGTGGTGATGGAGGAATTTTTCCAAAAAAGGGTATAAGGGAAACCTAAAGCCTCCCTCTACGATGACGGTTATAGGGAAAGGCATCTCTTTCTCGTTCTCTTCTATCCTATAGTCACCGGGGCCAACTAATTCAAGGTCGACTTGATCAGCAATCCCATACCTAGTCTTAAAGGCAGCTATCTGCTAGACTATCCACAAGTTTCCTAAGGCAAGTCGCCAGTAGGTGACAACCACGAAAGAAGAGGGCAGAAAAAAGAGAGAGCAATGTTAGAGGAACTTATAATGTTAGGGGAAGACCGCTCTCTCTCTCACCTAAACTCTCAAAGCCAAGCAAGAAAGGTAAAGACGAGCAGGGAGTCACCCGTTTTATAGTAGACCCTGCCGCCTCTTCGAAAGTTGAGAAATAATAGCCATCACTTTGCATAGCCCAAACAGTCACCTCAGCAGTCGATTCGATGCAACCCTTCGATCACAGGGCCAGTACGAAGCCGCCATGTGGTGCATGAACTCTCAAAGCGATGGGATATTAAGAGACAAGTCATAAATACAGATCTCAGCCCTTGTTTCCCTTATCAATCCAAATAGGGTGCAAAGGGTTGGGGGGCAATTGTGGGCCCAATAAGAGCCAAGCTTAAGACAGAGAGAAGACCAACCTAGGGAGGTCGACTCAAGTTTGCTGACCTAGCAGGCCGCACCCATGCCAATCAGAGGCTAGGATCCAAAAGGGCTGGTCCAAGGATTTTAATGCAAAAGTTATAAAGACTAATAGGTCCAGAGTACAAATCTTATTCCTAAGTGAGGTAGGACAAATAAAGGATAAGTTCAATACATTAAACCGACAAAAAAAGGGAGATTCCTATGAGGAAAGTGACTGCAATTCTCAAAGAGAACATAACATTTCGAAACCTATAAATACTCCATGCACTAAAAGGACAAGGTACGTTCACTTGAATTCTAGTTCTCAATACTTTATTCGATTCACTGTGATTAAGCTTGTTAACTTAATCATCGGAGTGCCTTCAGTCAAAAGTGGGTTGATGTATTCTTATTATCTTCTTTTCTTGCAGATAGTTCGTGCTCGTTAATTTAGTTCACGCATTAGATCAGACCTTCTTAAAAATCTCACCTACACATTCCTATCCACCAAATTAATTTCTCGAGAAAAAGGTTTATTGAAATAGTTTTTACAAGCTTAGCTGCCCAATAAGCTTTCGAACCAAAGGTTTATATTGGTACGAATACCCCTCAGGATGTTTGGAGGATGATTCATCTAAATCTGATCAACCTTTAATTTTTCACATTAACAAACGAATGAGGATTCCATTATCTCACAGACCTTATCTCAAACCAATGTAAAAGAGTTGTTGGGCTCTTTTTTATATGCTTGGCCAGAGCAATTTTGTCTTTTGTTTAAAGAATATTCTACCTAATTATTAGCAAAACATGCAGTCTCCACCCCATAGTTTGATTCTAGGTTTTTTCTTTTTTTTGGTCTTATGATTTTTGATGTCATAAGGTCTAATGTAGTTTTCCACAACGGAATAAATCCCTTAATTGTTTGAGTCTTTTCATTTGTAATAGAGGTGTGTATCTGGTCTATAGCATACAATTACAACAGGATGAGAGTTAAAAGGTATAAAGAATTTATATATAGAATGATGTGAATTGCAACTTGTCACTTTTAAACAAAGCACCAAAAATATAGTATTTAATTAAAAAGTCCCACAGGTATATTACACTAGTGAAGAATTTTGTGTCAATATTTGAGGTTAATTAAAAGACAATAATCGCTATCATATTTGGAGAATTAACAATGCCATCAATATACACAAATTGCAGCATACCCGTGAAGGTTCAATGATAGAAAATTTTAAGAAAAAGATAAAAATAAGTTTTTAAAAATTAACTGAATACAATGGCCACTTTGAATGATATGTTGGTTAATCATATTCTGAAACACGAAAACAAAAAAAAAAAAAAACCATTGATGTATCCACGACAAGTTATATGTAGTGAGTATCCATAATCAATTCTTTAGATGTAACTTTGAACCTCAAACTTACATAATACCGCACATAGACAAAAACTGAGTCAAAGTCTTCTGCCAAACAGAGAAAAAGATGGTGGTTGAAGTCAATTTTTATGTTTTTTATTTCATATTTTTTTTGGGAGCCGATGTAAGGATGGAGCTGTAATCAATTGTAATTAGGCCAACTTTTATTGTGCCATTAATGCGAAGTTAAAAATTTTATGTGCCAAGATGTGTATATAATAGTCTCAGTACATAAACTCATACAAGTGCCAAACCATGACTTTCTTTTTAACAGTCTAAGGTCGCCTACCAATACACAGAAAGACTTGCGGGTCTAAGTCAATTTCTTTTTATTATATATTTTATGGGAGTGGAGTTAAAGCTGTTATCAATCAAAAAATTTATAATAAATTTCTGTGCATAACAATGCAGTTTAATGAGAGTTTCCATCTTAAAATACAACAGATATGTACTATAAAAATTAATTATAAAAATGATATCTAAATATTATTCTGTTAAAATTTTCTTATTTTGTAATCATGATGATGCCAGGACTTAGCAAGCATATGTGAATTAAAGAATTTTTTGGACTAAAACAATCAAAAGCCCACAAGTTAGTACAGGTAGTTGTAGTTTTTTTTTTTGTGTCCGTGTGGTGTAGCAGACATTTATTCGCACTCACATTTGAAATAGTGGATTGTTTTTTTTTTTTTTTTGTTCTTTATAAATCTTACCGATACTCGTATTTTTGTTTTAAAATCCCATATATTGGGCTTCAAATAGTTTTTATTGAGTTTTCTTAAATTTAGAAACATCGTTTAATATATTTACTAAATTTTAGAATTTTTTAAATCCGTGTCAAGAGAAAAAAGTACTTGAAGTTTCTATTTTTTGGTACCATGTTCTTGAAGTTTCTATCACTGCAAATTCAATACTACACATTTTAAATACTTAATTTGCAGTTTATGTATTATCTCCTTACGCCTACCCAGAAAAATAAAAGCTATGAAAAGAGAGAGAGAGAGAGAGAGAGAGAGAGAGAGTTAGGTTGTAGTTCATTTAAGATCTCGAGAACTATATTAAAAAGTACATAAGGAAAGGAAAAAAGAAAAAAAAAAAAAAAAGACAGGTCTTAGGCTCTTAGTTGACTTTTACCAGTTCTTAATCCTATTAAACAAGTAGTTTTATACATTTTGAATACATAATTTACTATTATATCTTAGTATTGTATGTTGTATGCATTGTGCCTATAATGCCCCTTTCTTATATGTGAAAGAGAATAATCAATCAAATATTCATGCTTTGCATATGGTACGTGGAAGGCTTATATTTTGATCATTAATATAAAAGTCCATGGTCCCCCGCATTGAATTATTAATGTTCACTCTTTAGTGTTAGTTGAGTCATTGTTTATTAACTTACTATTGCCAATGGTACCTTTCAGTTAAGGCAGAGGTTATGCATATATAAACTGAAAATTGTGAAAAAAATATAAACCTCACGCTTGATACAAGCAAGCAAAATACTAAAGACACATATTAGAAAATTTTAATTTTTAATGGACTTTTCGCCTCCAATGTTAATGTCTAATATGAGAACTTCATGATTAACCTCTTTAGTTTAGCTACTTTTTAGATGTTGGACACAGACACAGTTAGTGATTGAGTTAAAAAAAATATTTTGAGAGGGAACAACATTTATTCACAAGTCAAATTTGTTAATTTGTTGAGATATGTTATTGACTCATTTAATTACTAACTATAGACTTTATTTAAGGTCTTTAACTGAAGGATGAATGAGTACAACAGGATTGGTTGTCAAAAATCGTCCTTATCCATCTTCATGATAATAGATTTTAATTAGATTGTAATGGGATTTGGACTGGATGGCCCATGTATATATCGGCCGAACTACTAATTAACAGGACAACACGTGTATGGCCGAAAGCAAAATAGTTTTTCTTTTCTTTTTTTTTTTCATTAAGCCCAATGAATTGAATTATGCTCTGGGCTTTGATATTTTTGCAAGGACTTGGCGAAACAGTACTCTGGAAAATGCCATCTGACTATGCTGTTTATCTTCTTCTCTTTTTTTTTTTTTTATGACCACAATTTCCTCAATTGCCTTCGATGTTGCTTCGTATGGAAAACTACTCCATTTCATGGGACTTGGTCGCAGTTGCATCATAATATTTAATTTGAGTAGTTTTGTAACTTTAATATAGAATTTTCAACAATTTCAGACAATTCCACTACATCTCCTATGGGTCATCTAATAATCAAGGGGATGAAAAATGCATGAGATTAATTCTGCTGGAGAAGACTTGTTTCCGATGGGTCATCTAATTAAAGCTTATTAGAAAGAAATTGAAGAATTTTTCTTTCTATCAGAGTGACTAAGGAAAATCGAAATGGGAATATGGCTGCACACTTGTTGGCAAAATTGAATTTGCATTTATAGCATATGATTGTGTCGATAAAGGATGTTACTTATACTGATAAGCAAACAACTATGGTCTACATTAAATCATGGAAATTAGTTCATCTAACATTATCACTAAATGCACAATATTATAGTGGTATGGTATTCACAGTTCAAATTGTTAGGTCGCAACCGGACTGTTGTTATTGTATTTTAAATTTTAACTTCTATTTCTCCTTAAAGAGATTGCTTGTAAAAACATAATTGCATTTATCGTATCCAAAACCATGTTGGAACGAGCGCAAAAATACATGCACAATCTTTGAGAGTAAAATATAAGGTTAATTACATGGAGACTACTTTTAACTATAACTCAGTATTACTTTACCAATCTCAACTAAAAAAGTGGACAGCTTGACTCCTTAAACTATAACAATTCAACTTTTAATAAACATCATTAATGGCAAAAGCACATTTGTGTGTTTGCTTTTGTTTTGGTAAAGAGAATGCCTTAGCCATAATTATCAATACCATACCGCACAAAGTGATACGTACCACACCAGTCATAAAACGGTCAAGTTATTGACCAATACCAGTCAATACTAACCGATACCGGTGATATCAAGTAGTATTGACCAATACCTAATTTGTTAGATGGTATCTGATTTTGTGTAATTTATTTTTAAAATAATTTTTTTTATTGTATTTTGATGATAAAGGTCTATTAGAACTTATGTTCAACATATACTAGGCAATAATATATTTTTAAGTATTTTTTAATATATATTTGGGTTAAAAACACGTTTATATTATATTAAAATGATTTAAAGTTTAATAATATTTGTTAAGAGTAATGTCAAATTTTATAAGTAAATATTTAATAAATGAATATGTTTTCAATAAATATATAATATTTATAACAATAAATTCGAAACGATTTCTGGTATTGCACTGATACCAATATATACTGCACTGATACCAATATATGCTACACTAATAACAAAAACGATATACTGGTCAGTACGGTTTGACAACTATGGTCTTTTAACTCTTAAGTTCGAAACTCTCTCTATATATATATGTATATATACACACTATGAAAGCCTGCACTGCCCAACTTGGATAATCTTTCCGTTTTTCCTCCTGACGAATCCACATTCCAAGATCAATACGTCCATTGCCCAAGCATTATTAGTACTTAATAGTTAATACTAATGAAATCAGAGAAACAATCAGTTACTTCATGAAAATCCTTCTGTGATTGAAGATCAAACTCCATGTCTATGTTACAAAGATTCACACAGCTAAATTATCAACACAAACCTAATTGATTGAAAACGAAACCTCATTTGTCAACCTCTATCAACTGACAGCTTTTGCCATTGTTAATGTTGTGAGTTTGGCTTTCATTTTTCTCTTCCCAAATTGGAAATAATTTCCACCCTTCTTCTCACTACCATTCACCAAAGAAGTAAAGCATTCTTTTTTCACAGATTCTGAAACTAATCCAACTTTTGGATATATTAAGAATGATTATTTCTGTTTTTGCTGTTCAATATAATTCCTTCCTTGATCACTACTGCCTATGTTAATTATAAAGATTCATCATATAATTCTTGCTTTCATTGTATAATTCATCACCTTTTATCTTCTTCGGTTTTCAACTCCAGCAGTCTTTCTTGAGCTTTCTCTCTCTAATCAACCCTTCATCGGCTCTGCGCTTGTCAATTTCTATACTAGAATCTGACTTCGTGATGAAACTTATAAATTATAGGACGAAATTCTTGAGAGAGATGAAGTCTGTTACAAGTTGATAATATTAGAGTCATGGTACCAAACCCAAACCCATTGACTCACCACTCATACAAGAGCAGATTATGGAGATTGCCTAAATAGCTTGAGCAAAGAGAATATTCCAGATTGCCCATTGAGATTGCTTAATGGGGTTGAACTGACTTGCTATATGTGTTAACTTGCTATATGTATTAATTTCCTTTCACGTTTGTTTCTTGTTCTCCTAGGTCTTTTGCCTATATATACAATGAAAATATATTGAACGGCTCATTGCGGTGATACCATGATATGCCTACAATCTTTATGTTATAATTCTTTTATGGTATCAGAGCAGTGATCCTGCCCTCGTTCTTAACCATTCCTTTGAATATGGCTTCCTTCAACTCTCCCTATCCTGCTACCCTTAATGTAGGAAATTTTGTTTCAATCAAACTTTCAACAAAAAATTATCTTCTCTGGAAGACACAGATGCTTGGTCTCATGGAGAGTCAAGATATGCTTGGCTTTATTAGTGGAGATCTCACACCTCCACCACAACATGTTACTGTCCCAGAGTCTGACAAGGATGACAATGGGAAAACAACAACCATTAATCCACAGTATCTAGCATGGAGACGGTCGGATCGACTTCTTCGTGGATGGATTACAGGGACCTTGACTACAGAAGTCTTGGATTTGGTTGTTGGCAATGAAACTTCTGCTGAAGTATGGAAAGCTCTTGAAGACTCTTTCACACAAGTTTCCCAAGAAAGGGAGTTTTACCTTTTACAAAAACTTCAAATGCACAGCAAGAAGTCCCTCTCTATGAATGAATACATACGTGAGTTTAGGGGTATATGTGATGATTTGCCATCCATTGGCAAACTGCTAGATGATCGCCAACAAGTTTTTCCTCTTCTACGTGGTCTAGGAACTGGCTATGAATCATTCATCACTTCTATGTTGAAGCCACCCATTCCTTTGTTCAAAGAGATTGTACCTCTTCTACAAAATCATGAAACCATGAGAAACCTCCATCGCTCTGAAATGTATACAACTCCTGATCATAATGTTGCCTTTGTTGGACAACAGCAAGGAGGTAATCGCACTAATCACAGTCATACAGGAAGAGGTAATCACTCACAACGCCCATTTAATTCAAATGGGCAGGGTTTCTTTCAAACTAGTCAGATGTCTCAACAAAATAATGCTGCTAATCTGGGTAAAACAACTAAGCCAACTCAAAACAAGCCTTCTAATGCACAACAACCCAAACAAAACAGTGAGAGTGGAGTTATTTGTCAAATTTGTTGTAAGCCAAATCATACTGCTCTTCGGTGTTGGCATCGCTTCAACCAAACTTACCAGTATGAGGAGATCCCACAAGCTTTGGCTGCTTTAACACTCCCTGATGATCAAGACAAAGGTTGGTTCCCTGATACAGGTGCCTCATCTCACATAACAGACAGTGTTGGTAAGCTTCAAACTTATTCTAAATATTTTGGCCCTGAAAAAGTAATGGTTGGCAATGGTAGTTCTTTAGATATTACACATGTTGGATCTACAACTCTTGCTCTAGGCACTCAGAAATTAACTTTGAATGATGTTCTAGTGGTTCCTAAAATTAAGAAAAATCTGATTTCTATTTGCCAATTAACTACTGATCAGCCACTTATATTTGAGTTCTCATCGAATGGATTTGTGATAAAGGACAGGACAACTCGAGCTGTGTTCTCAAGGGGAAGTAGATGTGGAGACCTTTATGCATTGCAACCAGCAAGGAAGGAAGTTTTTTTTTCAAATCGTTTCAAGATAGTTGATGATGCGATATGGCACCAATGGCTAGGGCATCCAAAATTGCGGGTTGTGGAACACTTGAGGAAGAGCAAGTTAATTACTATTAGTTTTAGTCATAAAGTAGGAGCTATTTGTGGTAGTTGTCAATTGGCTAAATCTTGTCACTTGCCCTTTTCTCTTAATGATGCAATTTCTATTGAGCCATTCACCAAAATTCATAGTGATTTATGGGGACCAGCCCCTATTTTATCAATACAAAAATTTTGTTATTATGCTATTTTTGTGGATGATTGCACTTGCTTTACTTGGTTTTTTCTGTTGAAGCGTAAATAAGATTTTCTTCCCTGTTTTATTGACTTTCATAAGATGGCACAAAATCAGTTTGATAAGAAAATTAGAATTTTTCAATCCGATGGAGGTGGCGATTATGCCGATAATGCTTTTAAGAAATACTTACGTGATCATGGAATTCACCTACAGATGTCATGTCCCAAAACTCCTGAACAAAATGGTAGAACAGAGAGGAAACATAGACATGTCACTGAGCTTGGTTTAACCTTACTTTTTCATGGGCATGTACCGAAGAGATTTTGGGTCAATGCTTTTGCTGTAGCTGTTTGGCTACTAAATCAGCTTCCCACACGTGTACTGGGTATGCAGTCCCCCTTTCAAAAATTGTTTGGGAAATTACCAGATTATGCATGTCTTCGTGTTTTTGGGTGCCGCTGCTTTCCTTATCTATGGGGTTATGTTGCCCACAAGTTTGAGCCACGTTCATTACCATGTGTTTTTCTTGGGTACAGTGACTTATACGAAGAATATCGATGCTTATATCCTCCTATGGCCAGAATCTATACTTCTCGACATGTTGTTTTTGAGGAATCCAATTTTCCTTTTCAATCTTCCGGTAACTTGTTTCTTTCATCTTATAGCTCTACTGAATATGTTGATTTTCGTGAGTGGCTTGACGCAAATTCACAGGAGACCCACCAACTGCCGTTAGACATGAGTCCCAGTCCAATTGCTCCATATGTTGGTGTTCCAATTCTCAATGCTGTTGTCCATCCCGTCACTAGTCCAAATGTACAAGAATCCAGTTCAAACCTTTCTTCCATTCCAGATTCAAATACAAATCTTCAAGACCACAGTCCAATGCATGAAGAATTATGTGTAACAAATTTGCCAATAAGCTCTACTCATGCTATACTTCCGAAACCTACCTTGATCACTCCAAATCAACAACTAGCTCCGAGCGATCCCGACCCAGCTTGTGTTACTCCTCTAGAGGTACACCCCAGTTCTCCAGAGATTGGCACAATTCCTACACATGCAAATGCTCATTTTAACCTTGAGCACAGTCCAGTCAGTACAACAATCACTCCTCTTTATGCTACTAGCAGTTATCATACTGCTTCTGACCAACCAGATAGTTCTTCAATTATACACCCATCAGCTCTTGGTTTAACCCCAATTCAACAACATCCCATGACCACACGTTCCAAGTCTGGGATAGTTAAACCCAATCCCAAGTATGCCTTTACTACTAGTATCATACCATCTTCACCAGAGAGTATCAAATCAGCCTTAAACCACCCAGGTTGGGTAGCTACTATGAAAGAAGAATTGGACGCTCTCCATCACAATCAAACATGGGACTTGGTCCCTCGAGAACCTGGAATGAACATTATGGGTTGCAAGTGGGTGTTTAAACCCAAACTCAAATCAGATGGTTCCCTCGAGCGTCTTAAAGCTCGTCTTGTCGCCAAAGGCTTCACTCAAGTTCCTGGATTAGATTTTTCTGAGACATTTTCTCCAGTGGTGAAATCTGCCACCATTCGCATTGTTCTCTCAGTGGCATTAGCATTTGGGTGGGAAATCTGTCAACTTGACGTCAAGAATGCCTTTTTACATGGCTATCTCAATACCACTGTTTACACGGAGCAGCCACCTGGATTCAAGAATCCTATTTATCTTTCTCATGTTTGTAGCCTCAAACGAGCTTTATATGGTTTAAAACAAGCCCCTCGTGCATGGTTTGATTGCTTTAGTTCGTACTTGCTCTCTCTGGGATTCTATTGTAGCATGGCTGATTCTTCGCTCTTTATTTCTCGCCATACTCGCGGTACTATCCTTCTTTTGCTTTATGTTGATGATATTGTCATTACAGGGGATGATGCTACTTATTTGAATTGTTTTATTGCCAAGCTACATTCCGAATTTGCCATGAAAGATCTGGGTTCCTTAAATTATTTTCTAGGCATTGAGGTTCATCATTTTTCTAGTGGTTTGTTTCTTGGTCAGTCTTCTTATGCTTCTGAGTTATTGGAACGAGCACAAATGCACCATTGCAAACCACTTTCTACACCCATGGTCTCCAAGGCGCAATCTCCTCCTACTGATTCATCTTTTGATAATCCTCATCTTTATTGGAGCCTTGTGGGTGGTCTTCAATACTTAACATTTACAAGACCAGATATTGCCTACAGT
Organism: Euryodendron excelsum; assembly: GCA_033060915.1. Taxonomy (NCBI): domain Eukaryota; kingdom Viridiplantae; phylum Streptophyta; class Magnoliopsida; order Ericales; family Pentaphylacaceae; genus Euryodendron; species Euryodendron excelsum. The sequence continues at coordinate 56,852,218 of CM065378.1, forward strand.
GTTAATTATGTCTGTCAATATATGCACGCTCCTACCACATTTCATTGGCAATTAGTGAAGCGCATTTTGCGCTACATTCATAGAACACTTGATTATGGAATTCATCTCTTGGCGCATAATGCTCTATCCCTTTATGCCTTCTCTAATGCAGATTGGGGTGGTTGTCCTACCACACGTTGTTCAACCACAGGCTATTGCACATACTTAGGTGGAAATTGTATCTCTTGGAGTGCAAAAAAACAACCAATTGTTGCTCGTTCTAGTACTGAGGCCGAGTATCGTGCTCTCTTTTCCACTACCGCTGAGCTCACTTGGATCTCTTTTATTTTACGAGACATTGGTGTTCATCTTTCTCAACCTCTGACTCTTTTTTGTGACAACCTCTCAGCTCTTTACATGACTGTCAACCCTGTTTTCCATGCTCGCACTAAACATATTGAAATTGACTATCACTTTGTTCGCGAGAAGGTTGTCTTGGTGCTCTTCGTACTCATTATGTCTCCTCTTCCAATCAAGTTGTGATATATTCACTAAATCTCTTTCCAAACAATCATTTCTCGCTCTTCGATCCAAACTTAGTCTTTAGCTATCTCCTCAGACTTGTTTGAGGGGAGGTATTAGAGTCATGATACCAAACCAAGCCAAACCCAAACCCAAACCCAAACTCATTGACCAAGCTAAACCCAAACCCATTGACTCACCACTCATACAAGAGCAGATTATGGAGATTGCCTAAATAACTTGAGCAAAGAGAATATTCCAGATTGCCCATTGAGATTTCTTAACGAGGTTGAACTAACTTGCTATATGTGTTAACTTGCTATATGTATTAATTTCCTTTCACATTTGTTTCTTGTTCTCCAAGGTCTTTTGCCTATATATACAATGAGAATATATTGAACGGCTCATTGCGGTGAGACCGTGTTATGCCTACAATCTTCTTGTTATAATTCTTTTAGATAATTGTTGGGCTTATGCAAAACTAGCTGCCAATTGAGGAGTTTTGCCGCTTTGCCAACATGAGAGCATGTGGTGTTGGGTTTATATATATATATATATATATGTTGTATATCCAGCAGGAGGTGGCTAGGGGTGGCTTGGCGAACTGAGGAATTGGCCTCACTGAAAAGGAAGTCGTCCAAAAGCTTATGAAAACTAGGCGATGGAGAAAAGACTGTGGCCAGCGGCGACGGAGTCCATTGCCTGTATGATTAAAAAATTTCAATTTAAGGGCATTTTTGTCTAAAATGCATGATTTATTGATCATGTGCAAGTCACACGACTCTTGCTGTTAGTATTTTTAACGGTTACCTAATGGAAAGGAATAAATTATTGAAATTACATACTTGAGGGTTGATCTATCTACTTTTTTAATCGAAGGCGGTAAAATGGGGAGCGGCTTTGCTGCAGTTAAAACATGTGCAATTGCTACTATTGATGATGTGGCCCAACGAAAAGGCATCACATGGCACGCCTTAAATGTTCTCGTTGTATCAGATTCTAAACTGTACAACACCCAGCGTTTGACTCTCTCTCCATCTTTTCCTCTCTCTTTTCTCTCTCTAAAATTCTAAACCCAACCATTTCTCTCTCTAAACTGAAGACCTTGTCGGCGGCCACCCAACCTCCTCTTCCTCCTCTTTATCCCCCTAAACTCAACATCTTGTAGCTGAACCAACATTCTGCCTTCTCCTTCTCTTAAAAATGATAATTGCAGAGCCACCTCTCTCTCTCTCTCTCTCTCTCTCTCTCTCTCTCTCTCTCTCTCTCTCTCTCTCTCTCTCTCTCTCTCTCTCTCTCTCTCTCTCCATTAGGCCATCCTTTCTCTCCTATAAGCTTGTTACTTCATATTTGTGAAATTAGTTACTATAAAGTGAAGAAGTTACAAATGAATTTGAAAATCCTTTTTATTCCTCTTCAATCCCAAATAATATAGATTTAATCATGTGATCAATCATCAATTAAAATACTAGTAACCCACTAATAGAGATGATTAATTCCATTATTCAAACAAAAAATTTTGTAATTAAATCTCACATATGATTGATTTGGTCGTTGCCATCGTCATTGTCAATTTGCAGTGCCCATGGTTCCGCTTAGTGGAAAGGGAGATGCAGAGGGAGAGGGACAGAGAGGTGAGGTGAAGGTAGGGCTTAGAGAGTAATGATAGAAAAAGGTTTGTCATAAATAAAAACGGTGAAGCAGGTCCGCCAGAGATGGTGGCGGCGAAGGAAACATTTAAGGAGGTTGGGTGGCCGCCGACAAAGTCTTCAGTTTAGAGAGAGAAAGGGTTGGGTTTAGAACTTTAGAGAGAGAAAAGAGAAAGGAAGAGATGGAGAGAGAGTCAAACACTGGGTGTTGTAGAGTTTAGAATCTGATACAACGGGAACATGTAAGGCATGCCATCTGGTGCATTTTCGTTGGGCCATATCATCAACAGCAGCAACCGCACACGTCTTAACTGCAGCAAAGCCGCTCCCGGGAAAATGATACTGTGTCATAATTAAAAAGGTCTCCGTGTAATTAACCCTAAAATATAAACTCTAACTTTAAATAAATTGAGTACAACTTTTATTGTATTGGATCCATCTATCCATACTTGAACAACAAAATTCACAACCTCGACATTATGACACCCAACAATTAATAACCAGCACATGGTTAGATAAAATGGTGAGTTCAACACAAAGAAGCAAGAACCATCTTTAATGCATTCAAAATTCAGAGCCAATGTTCGTTTCTTTCCCTTAACATTCAATGCATTCTTTTAAAGTATCAATACTCAGTATAACTACAGCTTCACAATTTCACTTTCTTTAGATTTCCTTTTCTCCTTTCAATTTTCTCAACAACAAAAAGAAGTAAATAGAAACTAATGACTAATCAATTGAGATGCTTTCAAACAGAAAGCAAACCCAAATACCTATTCTCATATCTCAACCACAAATGCTTTTGATTTTTGTTTTTTCGACACTGCTTTTGCATTTATTAAATAAAGAATAGCAAACCCCTATGTAACATAACCAGACAACAAAAAAGTTCAGCTGGCAGTAAAAAGAAGTTCCCAATTAAAATGAAAAATTTTCAACAATATAACACAACCAATTCCTAAACACAACAGATCATTCCAACTTAACACATTTTTTTTCCTGAGAAAATTTTCCTATAAGAAAGTTTATGATGAAAAGCAGATATCTCACCAAGTGATGCCATGTAAGAAACCAAAGAATTCGAGCATTTTACACCGGAAAGATCAATCTCCCATAAAATCACATTAGTTCAACAAAAATGGTGCATTCTCATAAAACCCTTTTTTAGCACCTTTTTATTCAAATACAAATAATTAAAAATATTACTAAAAGAAAATAAAAATGTAAAACAAATCTCATAAATCCTAGAGCTCTATTTGGTGGCTGAAAAAAACAAGAGAAAAGTAAAACAAAATAAAAAATCAGATCTGTGCTTGCTTCAGGTTTGTGCTTCTTAGGCTGACTAAGAGAGGAGGAAGGGGTGGGGGAAGGAAGGGGGGAGGGAGCGGAGGATGGGACAAGAGAGATTTATATACCCTGCTTCAGGTCTATTTGGCTTTGCTGTGTGAAGGAAGACGGAAGGGAAGAGGAAGGAAGGAAAGCCAACTGGGATGATAGTTGTTTTTGGTAAGCGACTTTTTGCTTGTCACCTTTGACGAGCTAAAATAGCAAAAGTTAAAATAGCGAGTGTGGTAGATAGCCCGTTGGACCAAAAAATACTGGCTTTGCTCGATATTATAGCTAACCTATTGAGCTTGAAGAGCCCTCTGGAGTTGCTCTTAGGCCTATTGTGTTGCTTGTGTATGGATTGAACGGATTGCCCTTCATTGAAGGCATGCCCATGAATTTCATCACTGAAAATTGGTTCCAGGAGTTTTTGCAAACTTTCTACTCAAAAAAGGCTCTCAAGTAAACTTCTTTTGAAAATTTCTAGATTTCTCATGAAATTCCTACACTCAAAAAGCTTTTTTCAAGATGCTCAATGAAGAAAACCCTCTCAAATACAAAAAGAGAAGTCTTCAAAATTGGTTCCCAAAGACACTCCATTCTCAAGTATCTACATACTAACAGTGAACCCGTACTATGCACGGAATAAAAATAATATGTACTAAATATAAAAATTTTGTGAAAATAATTTATCAATTTATACAGGAATAATATGATTAAACTAAATTATAATAATATAATATAGACTTAAAATAAGAAATCAAAAGTTGATTGTAATCAACAAAAAAAACCTGAACTTGAAATAAGAAACTAAGTTTTATTGTGAACATTCAAAAGTGTTATTTATTTACCTTAAAATCTTGCTAAGGGCCTAATATACGTTACACATGTTAGATGATTTTATTTAATGAGTATATTTATAATGCACATATTAAAAATAAAAATTGCCTAAAAATGAATTTAAAATTTTAAGTTAGGGACAACTGATTTACCGCAATTACTTCAATTTTATTAAATATTTTCTATTTATAAATAGAAGGTAAAATTTTTTTATATTTTATGCTTAGATCAATACAATTATGAGATATATAATATGATTATTTAAAAATTTTAAAAAATTTACCCAACAACTAATTGCTATAATATATAGTATAAATAGATTTGTCCTTCTAAAAAAAATAAAGGAATTTGAATAGAAAATTTCACAGTTTTGAATTAAATAAAGGACGTCCTAAATTATAAGGGAAGAACTTACGAAAATCTAAAAATAAGAATATTAATATTTTGAATTTTATGTAAAACTTTCCAAAATAAGATGAGATTTAGTGAAGATTTATTAATCACTAAATAAAATAAAATTTTCTATATTTTATGGTTAAACCTACACTATTATAACAAATTTAGTATTAGTAATTTAAAATTTTAAAAATCTAAAAAAATTATTTTAGGTCTTTCAACATTGAAGACCCAACAACGTATTGCTATAAATAGATAGCTATAAATACACATTATGTTAGTGTGCATAACATAATAATATGTCAAAAATTATTATTACAGTAATATATTTCATGTCAATATTACCAAATATTTGAATTTTCATAAATTTAGTGACTTTAGGAAATATCTAGTAGTTTGAATTTTAAATTAAATGTAAAATTTTAGGAAAGTAATAAAATTGTATTTGTTAACCAGCCAAATTGTAACAATGTTACTCTCATATTACCATAAATTTAATTTCTAGAAATTTTAAGAGAGTCACTCTACAAAATATATAATGAAAATTAAAGATGCATCTATATATTATATA